>PVHX01007368.1:80678-91983 GCA_004024805.1 Geosciurus inauris | reverse complement strand
TGAGCTCACCCCCTTCCTCCCTTTCCCACATTCTTGCCCGTTAGCTGGATGTACTCACATAAAGTCAGGTCATTTTTTCCTAGTTTACACAAACTGCCAAAGTGTAAAGATGGAAATGTGACATTACTTCAAAAGGACCTCAGAGATGTTTTTTTAGGAGGAGAGTGCTGCGTTTTCCGGTTGCCAGCCACTCGGGGCCAAGGCTTCCCAGTTCTACCAACTAAGAATAGCTTCAAGTCAGACAGGAGCAGTTTCAAAGCAACAAAACTGGTTTGAAAATGAATGTGCCCTTGGACAAGATGGAGGCTTTCTCCTTTCTTTCCCAAGTTTCCAAACCAAAAGTTTCTGTTTAGCAGCAGGTAGAACAGAAAAACAGCAGCTCTAACTCAGGGGCTCAGAGTAAGTGGGGCAGGAGATCAAAACGGAAGGATACTGCCCTGAGGGCAAACAGATCTAAGGGGCAAGAGATGATACTGAGGCCTGGTGGTGTGCTGGGACCTCAGGTTGCTTTTGTGACACAACGACCTTACCCTTTGCTGTTGGAGTCCAATAACTGGAGGGGTCTTGCCAATCAAATTTCCATTTTTTTCTGATGGAGAGAGGGGAAAAGGGGTACAGTAGCTGAAGTTCTCTTTATGATACTCCTCTATGTGCTAAAAATGTAGATAAAAGGATTTTTGTTAAGAACCAAGGCAAAAATAAAAGGAAGAGGGATGCCTTCTGCATCCACACCCACTCTACATTTGTGTTCTTAGGAGGGCCACCTCAGTGTTGAAATGAAGTCGTGGGTGAAAAGAAAGCCAGTTTTGCTAGTGTTGGGCAGGAGAACATAAGCCCCACAGCCTGCAACTGAGGGATCATCTCTGATTAGCCTCATGTTTACATGTATTTCCAGTTACTCATATGGTCCTATTTTTGATAGGTAAATGTAAGAAGATAGGTCATACACATGTATGGTTTTATATTCTGCTTTTAAAAATTGGCATTATACTATAAATAGCTTAAAGCTTTAATTATTGATCCAAAACATTATATTAATAGGTTTATAGCAATCCCTCTAATGGTTGTTTAAAAATTTAGATGTGAATTGTTAGGCTTGTTTTATAAGTGCAGTGTAAAAAAACATGCTCACGCTGGGTGCGGTGGTGCACACCTGTAATCCTAGCACTTCGGGAGGTTGATACAGGAGAATCACAAGTTCAAAGCCAGCCTCAGCAACCCTGAGGCACTAAGCAACTCAGAGATCCTGTCTCTACATAAAATACAAAATAGGGCTGGGGATGTGGCTCAGTGATCGAGTACCCCTGAGTTCAATCTCCAGTACCAAAAAAAAAAAAACCCCAAAAAAACAAAAAACAGAAAAACCCCAACATGGTCACACCTTTGCCATGTTCTTCTTTTAGAATTGATGGAGCAGCCCATGCTCTTTGAGTAGAAAGTCCATTTTTTTCCCTGTCAAAATTCTCTTTCCACCAATCCTTCCGCCACATTGTTCAAGAACATTTGATCCCTTCCTCAGTCCCAAGAGGACTCAAGATAAAATAAAACTACCCGCCTGAGCGCCAACCCTGCAGTTCCCCGTGGCTGCCACATGGTGTCACTGTTGAAGAGTAGTCCTGTACCTTCCCAACGCAATGACCACTCAACCTGGGATGTCCTTTCCAGGATGTTCTTTCTGGCCCGGTCTTTGTGGTTGACAGTTCCATGCTCAGCCATTTCTCTCTAAGCCCCAGCCACTGGGCAAGACGCAGGGTCTGAGGTGCTTCCCAGATCAGCCATATTCTCCCAATTCAAATTCTTCCAATTTCACCCCCAATTCTTAGACCCCTCTTATGAACTTGGGACTTGAGACTTCTCTTTTCTTAGAATAACTTTATTTCAATCTCTTGTTCACTTGCCTACAGCTACATTTAAGCCCCCCACCCTCACCTTTGTACCTGATAAGGCTTTTTAAATTTAAAGGAGCAGTGGGTGGGCCTTTGATTGATTTAGAGAACCCTGGACTTCTTAGATCAGTCTACTTCATTTCCAGCCAGCAACTCTACAAATGAAATGTGTAAGATTTTGATAAATTATTTAGAAAAATGACATGCTTTATGTCATCCTTTCATTGACATAATTCTTTGCAGTCTCAAGATCTACTTCAGTTATGATTTTCTGTACTTATTCTAAAATTCTTATTTAAACAAAAATATCATCCTTCAAATTCTCCATGACCTAATTGTTGTCCTATTGCTAGACTATAAGCTGTTGACATATTTTGAAAACTATAATAAATAATGTTGACTTCTGGCTTAAAGCTGACAAATTGCCATATGTTTATCTCTACTCCTTCCCAACATCTCCACTGAAATAAAATTTTAAAGTAAGCAATAAAGGAATGTCAACAATAGGAGAGAACTGGAACTCCAGTTTTGTTATCTTGATATCTGTTCTCTTGGGAATGAGGAAGGACCAAGTATCCCAGAGACCAGATGGGGAGAATCTAAGCCAGAGATAGATATTTGGAAAACACATCATTCATAGAAAAGACATTTTGACATAATAATAATAGCTACGTGAATTTACTATGCACATTGTGCAATGTCTTGGCATACACCATGTCTTTTAATATGCGTGACAACCCTGTGAGATAAATAGGTTGTATTAGTCTATTTTCTGTTGCTATAGCAAAGTACCTGAGGCTAGGTAATATATAATGAAAAGAGTTTTAGCTTCCAAATTTGGGGGTGGAAAGTCCAAAAAGCATGGTGTCAGCTCCTGTGAGGGTCCCTTAGCTTGTATTATGATACATAGCTTCATGATGGAAGTGCAGGAAGAGGGAGAAATCACATAGCAAGACAGGAAGCCAGGGAATAGAGAGGGCCAGTCTTACTTTTTTATAACAGCTCCCTTCAGAGAACTAAGCAGGATCTCACGAGAACAACTTTAATCCCTTCTGAAGACAACATTCCCAGTGACCTAACAATCTCCCACCAGACTCCACCTCTTAAGGTCCTACTGCCTATTAATATCACCAAACATAGGAACCCTTGGGGAACAAACCAGATCCAAACCATAGCAGAAGTGAAAGCTGTATGGTAGATGGGACCAGTCTGGCGGGAAAGCTACACAGCACTCAGCATTCTGTTTCACAGAGGAAAAGAAATGGAGGCTGTCCTAAGGAATGGCTGGGCTCATTTCCCCAGTGGACCCAAGCTTAGGTTGGTCACAGGATATGGTGAGTAGGGGGGAGGAATTAAAGGGCAAATGTGCCAGAGCCACTTCCAGGGACCCCTCTCCAAGTGAGGCACCTACAGGTAAGGTGTGGGAACTACTGGCTGCCCACGAAGGTGGAGCTCATCTTGGAAGTTTGGTGCTTAACTTCTCAAAGGAGCATATGCCATGGGCATGCCTGGACATGCAGGGGACTCACTGGGTTGCTGGCCCTAAGGAACAGCAGCCACTGACTTGCTTAGTCATGCCTGCCTGCAATGATGGGGGCCGAAAAGAAGTCCAGCCCATGCAATCGAGGGCTGCAAAGAGGCCCAGCCCATGTAATCAACAAAGGAGCAACGGGGGGGCACCCAACAGCAGGCCTGCTGGCTACGAGTGATGGGGGCACAACCCATGCACATGCGAAGAAGGAAGGCCCAGTAGCAATTATACTATCTCACTGGACATAACCAATGGACATTGACTTTTACTGGGTGTAACCAATCACCAGCCCACACGACCAACTTAGTCCACACCACCAACTTGAAACTGCTTTTAAACTGCTGGCCCTGCTACAGTTTTTGGGCCTTGCTCCAAAGACATCAGTGAGACCAGCCACCTTGCTGCTTGTCCCTGGGTCAGCTCCACCATTCCCTGATGTCCAGCCATCGGCTGAAGAGAACCACCAGACCAGGACAACGTCTGCTCTTTGGCTAAGAGAGGTCACCTGGCATCGGAGGTACTTTGGGGCTCATGGTTGCCCTAGGATTGTGTGAATTAATTGTAATGTTTAGTTGCCCTAGGATTGTGTAAATTGCAAGCAGGACTTTTAACTACTCTAGAATAGTGTAACTTACCTATAGTGCTTGATTAGTGTGCATCAAATGCTAGTTGGGGTGCTCCAGCACGCCCAATATTTTTTGCATTAATTAATTATATTGGATGATTGTTGTGATTGAACATACACTTGCATTTAAAGACAATCCGCCTCCGGGTAATTATTAATTACAAATGACGCTTGTGATAACTTCCCCAGATTTCCTCCCAAGGGTCTGTATCCTCTTCCCCATTTAATCTTGACTCCAACAGGTTCAGGGGCTTATGCACATGCTGGTTGGGAAGTGCCTGGCAGCATGTTATCTCCCTCTCTCCTCTGAGAGGCTCCTCTAGCCAGTTCCACCCTCCAGCAGCTGCCTGGATCTAATGCCACACGGATTTACTTCCCCAAATCAGGAAGAACTCCTTTTCCTGAACTGAACCTTTTTTCCTTTCTGGGTGAGCCATGAGGTGAGCATTTCAGGATTCTATGAACAGGGATTCACTTATGGTTTTGCTTTGACTGCCTCTTTTTTTCAATCCAAAGCTATTTTCAACAGTTGGCCACGATGCACACTGCTTGAGAGAGTGTCCTTCATGAGCAGATCCTGATCTGATCACCTATGTTTTGGAATGGAGCAAAGGATTTGCTTCCGGCCCAGTGGTTGCTCATCGTGGAAGAGGTGTTTCACCCTCTCTATAACCTACCCTGGGGCATAAATCACTGGCAGTGGTTCAGTCACACGTTTGGTGGACTGTTAGGGTGGGTAAGCAGGCAGATCGTTTTCTGTTCTTTGGTAGCAGCATCATGAAGCCTGCTGGTGATGTTTGTGAGTAGGAACTCAATAATCATCTCTTGTGCAATCTGTGTTTGAAAAAGGCAAACACAGCCTTATTAGAGTATATTTGTTAGTTTAATTTTTTTTTTCTGCAAAACAGAGGGAAGATAGCCAGGTGTGGTGGCGCACGCCTATGATCCTATCAGATCGGGAGGCTGAAGCAGGAGGATCATGAGTTCAAAGCCAGCCTCAGCAACTCAGCAAAGCACTAAGCAACTCCTCAGTGAGACCTGTCTCTAAATAAAGTACAAAAAAGACCTGGAGATATGGCTCAGTGGTTGAGTGCCCCTGAGTTTACTCCCTGGTACCAAAAAGAAAAAAAAAGAGAGAAGATTGTTATTTTGATGATAGGAGGAGGGGGTTCAGGCTTAAAAAGAGGAAACTTCCAGGAGTCTTAATATATAGGAGGGGTTGGGCATAGCTCAGTGGTAGAGCACTTGCCTAGCATGTGTGAGGCCCTGGTTCTATCCCCAGAACTGAGGGGGAAGAAAAGGAAAGGAAAAAGAATATAACACGGCAAAAACTGCTCTCTGCCATCTATAGTCACACATGATACTAGTTTTGAGGGAGATGCCCTATGGGGAAACAGGCATACATCAAAAACTAGAAGATTGTGAAACATTGTCCCAAGGGACCTGAGAGTGGGCTGCCATATCACTCAGCTGACCTGCTGTGTGTCAGGATCAAGGAAGGGATCCTCCACTTCCCACCCGCGTCCCTCCTCTTCTAAAAGTGGAACAATAAAAACCTTAAGAGAGTAATAAAAAAAATTCACCAAAATAAATAATTCAGGAAAGAAGACAAGAAACAGAAACAAACAATAAATCCTGAAGTTAAGTTCAAGTAATTATCAATAGCATGGTTAAGTTTGGCCTATTTTAAAAGTATTCTTAAAAATAGAGCTGGGTGCAGTGGCGCATGCCTGTAATCCCAGCACTTTGGGAGGCTGAGACAGGAGAATTGCAAGTTCAAAGCCAGCCTCAGCAACAGCGAGGCACTGAGCACCTCGGTGAGATCCTGTCTCTACATAAAACACAAAATGGAGCTGGGGATGTGGCTCATTGGTCGAGTGCCCCTGAGTTCAATCCCTGGTACCAAAAAAAAAAAAGTATTCTTAAAATAGAAGAGGCATAATGTAAAAACAGAGATTGAAATACTCAGGGGAAGGAGGCAGAGAAGAAGTAAAACTCTGCTAAATATCACACTTTTTATTTTTTTGAAGTTGGGGAAGTTATGCATATTATATAATTCTTGACATTGATGAAAATTACATTTTCAAATATATTCATTAAAATAGTAACAGAACAAAAATCTCTTCGAAGAACCAAGAGAAAGAATACAGATTTTACCATATTTAAATAATTATTTACAATGAACTGTATTATTGCTGAAACAATAGTTTTTATTTTTATTTTTTCTCTTACGGTTCTTAGAGCTGGGTGTGGTGGTACACGCCTATAATCCTAGTGACTTGGGAGGCTGAAACAGGAGGATCATAATTTTGAGACCAGCCTCAGCAACTTAGCAAGGCTGAGCAAGCAACTTAGTGAGACCCTGTCTCAAAATAAAAATAAACAAAAAGGACTAGGGGTGTGTCTGTGTGGTTAAGTGCCCCTGAGTTACATCTCCAGGACCCCTCCACCAAAAACATTCTTTTAAAGTCTTTTAATGAGTTGTTCATTAAAAAAGTAACTCATGCTTACTGGAAAATATAAATTTTTAATCTCAGCAAAATAAAGATATTTTCAATTTTTTAAAAAAGTATTCTTTTGCTGTATGCTCAGGGGGGTCATGAAGGACTCTGGTTCCCTTCTCACCCTGCTCTACTGTCCTTAGTGTGTGCTTTTGTCCTCCTGACCATAAGGAGCATCTTCTATGTCAGAGGTCAGCAAGATTTTTCTGAAGGGGTCAGGCAGTGGTATATGGGCCACAGGTCTTAGTTACAGCTACTCGC
The DNA here is from genome assembly GCA_004024805.1 of Geosciurus inauris. NCBI lineage: Eukaryota > Metazoa > Chordata > Mammalia > Rodentia > Sciuridae > Geosciurus > Geosciurus inauris. Next base: position 85,179 of record PVHX01007368.1, on the reverse strand, counting down.
CTCTGCCATTGTGGCACAAAAGCAGCCACAGACACATGTACACACAGGGGCATAGCTATGTTGCAAAACAACCTATTTACAAAAACAGGCAGCAAGTAGAATGTGACCTACAGGCCAGTTGGCCAGTCCCTGTTTTGTACTCAAGCTGGAGAAGGAAGGAGGGCAAGGTCAGTGCTGGGGACATCAACTTGAGACTCATTGGTCAGAGTTGTGCCATATGACTGTCCTTAGCTGCAAAAGCAGTTGGAAGACTGAACATCAATGAGAAGGCTTCCCAAATATTTGCGTGCCATCTTACATGTGGAAAATGATAATAGCTGGGCATGGTGGTGCATGCCTGTAATGCTGGTGACTTGGGAGGCTAAGGCAAGTTGAAGGCCAGCCTCAGCAACTTTGTAAGGCCCTAGGCAACTTAGCAAGAACCTGTCTCAAATTTTTTAAAAAGGGGGTTTACTGGGGATGTAGGTCAGTGTGGTAAAGTGTTCCTGGGTTCAACCCCCAGTACCCCCCCCAAAAATGGTAACATTTGTGTAGCATATAGGGGTAAATGATTGAGCTATCAAAAATCAGACCAACTAGCCCAGGGGCAATGGTTGGTCTAAGTCCCACCTGGGTGCCTCAAGGGAAGAAGGAATCAATGCCTCAGTCATACCTGGAACCAATTTGCAAACAAAGATTGGCAAGCCATGCCCCCTGAATGAGAGAGGGAAGAAGGCTGCAGGACAGAGCAAGTGACTGCCACCTGCACACACCCAGAAGCTTGTGCAGTGAAAACTCCCAGCCACAGAGAAAACTTCGTTTTAACCCAGTACCTCTTCCAAACTTTAACTGCAAAAGCCTGCATAAACAGTCATAAAGTATCTTTTAGCAGTATGTTACACTCTGATTCTGGTGCTTACCAGGAAGTGAGAGTTGACGCTTGGAGTTGTGGTTTCTCCACCAAGAACAAGGGCTTCTTTTTGCATCCTATGTGCAGCTGTGACTGGGGACAAGACACCCAGCGCTGGCCAAAACCACAAGCTCCATATTTTTCGATCAATGTGGAAATTTTAACAATAATTCCAAACCTGAAAAGCATTCCTTCGCCTGGGCCCAGCTTTTGTTTTCCCAGGCCCTCTGGGTCCTCTCGGTCTTTTGTGCTCAAGTCCTACACTCTGTCTGCTGTGGTTTAGTGTTTGTGGTTGAGACACAACATGGTGTGAGGAGCAGATGACCCCAGTACTGCCTTTGCCATAACTGAAGGTTATGCCCATTTGCCTCTGACTGAACAGCAATTTTTGCCACATGATCCTTATGTAGAAAGTTATGTAGTGTGCAGTGGTTTGAGTGTGTTCTCCGTAAGTTCATGTACTGGAAACTCAGTACCTCCACCAGCAGCATTGGGAGGTGGAGCCTAGTGGGAGGTGTTTAGGTCATGGAGGTGGAGCCCTCAGGAATAAATCAATGCCTTTCTCTGTGGATTTTGGATTCCTTACCTCTCTTCCACCCTCACTGTTTACCTTCAATTTTTCACCATGAATTGAAGTAGCATGAGGCTCTCACTGGAAGTTGAGTGGATGTCAGCACCATATTCTTGGACTTCCCAGCTTCTACAACCATGAGTCAAAATAAACTTCTTTCTTTACAAATCACCCAGTCTCCAGTATTTTGTTATAGCAACAGAAAATGAACTAAGATATATTGTTTACTTAACAAGAAGTTTGGGAAGTGGGCATCCCAGGGGTTGATTTGGCAGCTCAACAATACCATCAGGGATGAGAGTTTTGCTTCTGATGAGAGCCTCTTCAATAGCTCAGTTGTTTTTCTCTTCAAGGACAAGTATCAGCTTCCCATCATGATACCCAGGAAAGGGATGGGCTTCAAAGGCTGGCTCTTCCTCCATCTCCTGCTTTTAGAGAAGAAGCCCCACTGTATATCCCTATTTGTCTCAGCACCACAGCTGGACTACAGCCCAACCTCAGATGAAACAATAGCTAGGAAGAGACTGATAAGACCAATCACATGTCAATTCGTGTGACCAAGCATATTATTGACTAGACTGAATCAGGATTCTAAGAGCAAGAAAAAGTAGAGATGGTTATTTATTAGATAAGCAACCAACAGCTTCTGAGGACCTTTGATGGGCAATGAGTCACTTAGTGCTTGTTTTCTAGGGCAGCAGATGTTCTTGTGATAGGTCACAATCAAAAGGTAGGCACACTAAAAATATTGTATAGAATTATCTTCTGGCTATGTGTATAAAGTGTCTGTAAAACATAAATGAATTCTGTGTTTAGATTTGGGTTCCATCTCCAAGACATCATACACATACACACACACACACACAAATATTCCAAAATACAGACTCTGAACACTTCTGGTCCCAAGCATTTCTAGTATGGGATATTCAACCCATATTGTATATTTAGAGTTGCTCATGGGCACTCCTGGATGTGGTCATGCCTCATACCCAGCAGTTGTTATTGCTTTCAAAAATATTTGTATTCCCCAGTAACATGCCTGCCTGGCGAGGATGAGCTTTGTGTCATTTTATCCTGCCATGACCCTACCCAGCACCTGGTCAGCCCTCTACCACTGTTGTCGAATGCTGGTATCTGGGAGCAGGGAAACTGAGCATGGCATGCATGTGGGGTCTGCAGGTGCTTCTAGACTCTAACATGAGTCTGGGCTGGACCTCATGCAGGTGCAGTGGAGGAGGCTGTGTGGGTATTGAAGGAGAGAGAAGCAGAACCGATTGCATCCTGAATGGTCAGTGTGTGCTGTGTGCTTGAGGCTTGATACACAGTATCAAGGGGCACCCTCACAGACTACCCCATGAGAATTATGTAAGAATCACTATGTCAACAATGAAGAAACATGATGCTGCTGCTCAGGGGTAATAGAGAGCTTTTACTTAAGACATGTAATCCTCAGGGTCAAAGCTGTCAGCGCTATGGAGGCAACTGGAATCACTCCTATCTCCCATCTCAGCTACCTTTACTTTGCAGCTACTGTTGTGGATGCCAAAAATTCCTATCCTCCAGCCAGCCAGTCTGCACATTAATTTTGTTTTGTTATGTAACAAATGAACACAAACCGAATGGCCCAAAATGACACACATTTATTTTCTCTAAGTTCTGGAGGCTAGAAGTTCAAAATCAGTTTTGCTCAGCTAAAATCCAGGTGCTTGGGGCTGGGATTTTTTTTTTTTTTTTTTTTTTTTGGTGACTCAAGGGGAAATCACATTTCTTTATCTTTTCCAGCTTCCACAGTCCACCTGAATTCTGCAGGTAGGGACCCCTTCCTCACATCCACATAACCTCTTACTTCTATCACTACATCCACTTCTGTAGTCTAATCTCTGCCTCCTCTTATAAGACACTGTGATTATCAGGGCATACCCGGAGAAAATCAGGGCATCCTCCCATCTCAAATCCTTAAGTCACATCCATGAAGTCCTTACACAAAGCATCATTGGCAGTTTTGGGAACTGGAATGTGGACATCCTGGGGGACCACTTTGCAGCCAACCACCCTCAGCATCTCTGCAAGATTTGGTAGGCTGGACCTGGAAGGCAGCCAACGTGTCAGGTCAACAATGTGCATGGAAATATAAACTTCAAAATGCTATATTTTTATGTTTTATTTTTATTATTTAATTAATGTATTTATTCTAGTTAGGTTTACATGACAGCAGAATGCACTTTGAGTCATTGTACACAAATGGAGCACAACTTTTCACTTCTCTGGTTGTACACAATGTAGAGTTACACCATATGTGCAGTCATACATGAACCTGGGGCCTTGTTGTCCATCACATTCCACCATTTTTCCTGCCCCCATGTCCCATCCCCTCTCTCCCCTCCCCTTTGACCAAAGTTTCTCCATTCTTCCCATGCCCTCTCCCTCATTATAGATCAGCATCCACTTATCAGAGAGAACATTCGGCCTTTGGTATTTTGAGATTGGCTTACTTCACTTAGCTTGATTGTTAGGTCGGAGGCAGACACAGAAAACCAGACCCTGCTGCACCGGGGCGCTGCACCAACATAACACCAGGAGCCAGCCCACTCACTGTCGCACGCGACAAACGTAGCACACATGCGACGAGCGCAGCACGCATGCGTCAAGCACACCAAAATGGCGGCCCCCAATGATCTGTATGGAAGAAGAAGCGAACTTACAGTACGGCTCTCGGCTCATACCGGAAGGGATCTGACATCACCAGCTGCATCAAACCAATCTCAGAAGACTCTGGACTCTAAGTCAACACCTCTTCCTGGCCTCAAGCCTGCCTTTTCCAGATGGGGAGAGGCTATATAACCCTTGTCAGGTTTGGTCAGGGTCCAAGATGCCCAAATAAGAAGCTGATCAGCAGAGCTGCAAGCCAGATGTGACGTCACTAGTGGACACGCCTCCTGTCAATCAGCGAGTTTTCCTGACCCATCAGGAAGGACTATGGCCTTCTCTTCCTGTACCCAACCCCTCCCCTTCCTGACTGGGTTTTCTTGAAATTCTCTAAG
>PVHX01007368.1:0-80578 GCA_004024805.1 Geosciurus inauris | reverse complement strand
ACCCTGTGTAACACGAGGCACAGCGCCATTTTCCCGACCTGTTCGAGCCTGGTGACTGGGCGGGGAACTGGTCCGGGAGCGTATTTCCTAGAATAAAAGCCTGTGTTGGTCCTGTTTCACTTCCATCTGGTCGTTCGTCTTACATTGATGTTCTCCAACTCCATCCATTTACCTGCAAATGCCATAATTTTATTCTCTTTTAGTGCTGAATAATATTCCATTGCAAAACATTATTTGAATGTTTAAGAGAGAAAACTCATCCTAACACTTCTTGAATGAATCAACCTCTTCCTTTTTTTTTTTTTTTAATGTGCTAAGAATTGAATCCAGTGCCTCCCACATGGTAGGGGAGCAGTCACACCTTTAGCCCAAATCCACTTCTTGGATTTTCCTATTTTTACCTTAGCTAAATGTAGGTATAATTTTACATAATTGCTGTGATAGGACTAATCCAATTTTTTTTCCTGCCATTTTCACATAGCATAATACATATTTTCAATGATTTATAACTTTGATATTTATTGTAAATCATTCTTTATTTTAATAAGTAAATAAATAAACTCTCACATCAGACGCTTCTTTAGAACACCAGAAACCCATTAAGGAGCACATGGTACTGGGTTGTGCTTCCGGGGCCAGGTCTGTCCCACGATTCTTCCCCCTACCTTAGGTCATGAGCCCCTTTCTCTTGCTAGCTTGCTCCTTGACAGTTTAAGATGGTTTGAAATGAAAACCTTAGAAATACATGCAACTGCTTTAACGGATTGGGATCCCCTTGTTTTCTGCTAGATGAAAAGGATATGCGGGAACCACGTGGATTGGGGCAGGGAGAGAAGAGGTAATAAAATGTCTTACAGGACACACTAAACCCATACAACTTGTGTCTTCTTCCAAATTTACTTCCTAATGCATCCAGGTCCAGCAGCTAAGCTATCAGCACATAGCAACATTGACTAGACAAGGGCCGATCTCAGCCTGGAAAGGTCTCTTCCTGAAAGAGCAGCTGCCCATACCTTCCACAGAGAAAGATGACCAGCTTGAAGAGTGGCCTGCAAGTTTATTCCATTCCTGCTTCCTAACATTGTTCTGACTCTGTTGTTTCTCTTTTCAAATCCTATAAAGGTAAGGCTGGAGCAAATTTTACTGCAATAGAGGAGGGAAAAAAAAAAAAAAAAACAACCCTTGGGCCTGTGGTTTCAGTAATTAGCTCAATGTGCTAATGAGAGTCTTCAGGGAGAACAGCATTAATTAATGGGTGAATTTCACTTTAATAAATGTATAGGCAATTTTCTAAATGCAGATGGCAGAGTCCGCCCTGATGGCTGTACCTAGAGCCACTCAATATGGTAAGTGTCGGAGGAAAGTGGTTAATTTGTAAAATGCCTCATGATCCTGATTAGAAGAGAAATAATGCTTATGTTTGCTTTCCAATGTATTATTCATCTCTCCACAATCTGAGGACTCTAACCTCCTTCTATGCCTCCATAGCGTCCTGAGGCTCTTTGTTACTTCCATTGTCCTGAAATGGGAGGACCCCCCTTCTGCAAGATGGGGATTCTCCCCCCTTTTGTGGGCTGACTTTCTTCTCCATTTCAAATCTCAGGGAAAGCCTCTGTGCCTTTATCTTTCTATTTCTCTAAGCAGCCAGAAAGGGCTAGAACATGGTCACCGTTTTAATGTCTTCTAGAAAGTGGAGCACCTCAAATTCATTGTTTCTTTAAGAAAGAATATGCTGATAGTTGGTTACAAACATTTTAAAACACCTCTAGTGATAGGGAACTAAGGGAGCAGGTGAATTCCTCTGTGGGTCAGGTTTATTTTCCTACTTCCTAGAAAGGCCAAAAGAAGAATCTGGACTCTAATTTCAAAGCACATATCCAGGCCTTCCAAACTGGTTTTCTCCTTAGCACTTAGTAAGCACTTTCTCATGTACACCTATAGGGAACTGATAACTGCAATAAAATTCAACTACTCTAAATCAGTAAGCTTTAAAAATTTCCATTGGCCAAAATTCGTAGCAATTAATATCTTGACAATAAAATCTCAATTTAACAAATCTATTAGCTGGACTCAAACTAATTGGAAATCTAGTTAGATGGAAATGGCTTGGCCTGTAACTCAATGTTTGAAGAATCCTATTGGAAAAGTACTCCATGATTGTTGCTATTGCTCAGGAAAAGAAATGGGAGACAAGAGCTCCACTGGCACCTGGTTCAGCTCCTGCCACACTTGGAGTCACCATCGTGTATCTTAAAGTCTGTGTTAATACTAAGACTATGACTCTGAGGAATTGCATGATCCTCAGAAAAGATCCCATCTCGCTTGTCTTTGTGTGACATCTCTTGAGAGGAAATAAACCATTTTCTCTGCCTAACATAATGACTAAAAACTAAGAGAATCAACTGCTACTTCTGATAAATAGATTCTGAATCCAGGGCTAAAATCCAGTGCAACCAATCTGCGAAATCATAGGTTTTTAATTTTTTTAAGAACTGGAATAGAATTTGGGATTATCAAATATTTATCATCCAGATGAGAACCGAGGCCTAGAAGGTTTGGAGGACTTGATCAAAACCAGTGGATACAGCAGAATGAAGCCCAGACCCAGCAGAAAAAAGCACAAGGTTACTGTGGTCCAAGGAGTGGAGATTTTCCTGCTTGCTTTTTCCTTGCCAGCCTCCTGGTACACTTGCTTCTGAGACCTGGGCATTAATACTCAGCTTGCATCAGGCTAAGCTGGATTCTAGTTGTCTTGCCCCGTTTCCTTTTGCTATAACAAAACACTTGAGACTGGATGACTTATAAAGGAAAAATATTTTTCCTCATGATTCTGAAGGCTGGGATTCTGAAGTCCAAGAACATGGCACCCTCATCCACTCAGCTTCTGGTGAGAACCCTGTGCTGCTTCCAACATCATAGGAAAAAACGGAAGGGCAAGCAGATGCCTGCAGAAGAGAAGGAACACAAGAGACAACCTCACTTTACAACAAGCAACTCTTGGGTAACTAATCCCATAAGAACTCACACAAGAAGGGCATTAAGGCATTCACAAGGGCTCCATCCTCATGACCTGAACCCCTCCCACTAGGCCCCACCATCTCTCAGCACCATTACTTTGGGTATCAAACTTCAACATGAGTTTTGGTGGGGGCAAATCACATCTGAACCATGGCATGAGCAGAAAAGACTTAGCAAAGTGAGGAAACCAGTATCACCATATTAGAACACACAACAGCTTTACCACATGCAGTTTATGTGTCTTCTGGGGGCTCCCTTCCAATTTGTGGGTCTCAGGAAAGCAGGAAAATAGCAAACCACACCTCATTTTATAAATGAGCAGAGAGAAGGCATACCTCATTCCATTCCCTGAAATTGACTCTTGAGGGTTGCTATGTTTTAAATAAGTGTCCCCCAAGGACCCACATGTTAAAGGCTTAGTCCCCTGCTGGTGGCACTATTGGGAAGTGGTAGAATCTTTAAGAGGTAGAGGTAGTGAGAGGTCTTCCAGTCATTGAGGGTGTGCTGTTAAAGGGAATATGAGACCTCAGTCCCTTCCTCTTCCTCTCTCTCCCTTTTTTTCACTACCTGGCTTTGTTCCTACAGATCCTCCTACCATGATATCCTGCCTCATTGTAGGCCCCAAAACAAATGGGGACAATAGACCATGGACTGAAGCTTCCAAAACTGTGAGCCAAAATAAAGTTTTCATCTTTATAAGTTTATTACCTCAGGCATTTTGTTACAGTACTGGAAAGCTAACCCAGAAGTCAGACAATTTTTTTTAAGTGCTTAGAAAATTCTTGCTAAGATTTAGAAGAAATGGAATGAGGATGGGGGTACATCTACCCATCCTCATTTCAGCTGGACTCTGTTCAGAGACTCCAACAGGAACCAGGTGTGCCACCTTTTTCATTGTTATGAAAAAGCAAGGACTGCTGATGATTCTTATCATGTGCTATGTGGTCTGTTCTAGAAAGTCCACTGGCTACATGAAGACTGAAAGGGAGGGAAGCCATTTATGTATCTACTCCTAGGTAATGTTCAAAAATACCAGAGGAAATGTAGAAACCCTGCCCATGACTCTATGGGTGTTCCCAACCAGTGTTTGTTTGTTTGTTTTTAATCTCTTCAGTAACTCATTCATGCATTCCACAGACCTTTAACTGGTCACATGTCTGTATTAGGCAATTGTGCTGAGGATAAAATAATGAGGAAAGTGGATGTTGTTCTTGTCCCCATGGAGCACATAGTCCAGTAGCAGAGAGCAGGTTTCTATTACTGTAACAAAATACCTTAGATAACTATAAAGAGGAAAGATTTATTTTGTCTCATGGAGAGCAAGTAAAATGGTAATCCCTATAGTAAATGAATTAGATGACAAGAGTTGCTCTTGCCTCGTCTAGCCAACACACCTGTGCTTTTCATGATAGGCACTGCATACTAATGGGGTAGGTCAGACTATCAGAGGGAAGGACCAGAATCCAGCTAGGGTGAAGGCTGTAGACAGTAGAGAGATTGAGAGTGTGACTTCTGAAGCCCTGGCTGCTGTCTTGTTCTTGCTACTCACCAGTTGTGTGACCTTGGCACATAACTGATCCTGTCAAAGTCTATTTCCTCAATTATAGAATCAGGCATAGTGTCTACTTCATAGAACTGCTATGGGTCTCTGATTAAATGATGCCCATGTACTGTTCTAGAAGATGTACCAATTTCTTGGCTAGAAATTGTTGATTGAAGGCAATGCCCTTGATTAACAATAACACCAATCCAAGCAGCTCAGAGGGCCTGGGAGTCTGCTGTGGGAATATGGTAGCAGTGTTCTAAAAGTGAGCCCCAGATTAGACAGGAATGTAATGCAGGGCAGTTGGAGCTCTTGACCCTTGGTCCTATTCTGAGGCTCTGCTCTAAATTTCTTGAGGCAGCAAGAATGGGGGCTTACAAAGAATGTCAAGGGGAGATCGACAGTTTCCAAAGCTACTACAACACTCTGAAATCAGAAGGTTTTCCCAAATTTCTCCTCAACTCACCTTTTAGCAGGATAAGTTCTTCTGAGGTCATAGTCACCCTGCCACCCCTGTTTTTCAGTCTGCTATTCAGAGGAAGGGAGGCCACATGTTTTTCTCTGTCTTGGTTTTCACTGGAACCATAAGAAGTAAGGGTTCCTCTCCTGCACATGTCTGTGAGAGAGTTTAAGTTCATAGTTTAGGTTTTAAAACTGCAATTTGAGCCCATTAGAGAGAGATTGGGCTACTGACATACATGGAAAAACAGTGCATTAGCCTATTTCCTTCCCGTAAAGACCTGTAAAAGCCAGTGTGATTTTTGCAGAATGAGGTTGTTACAGCCAATAATCAGCTAGTGCAGCACTGGAAGCTTTGAAATCAACCAGACTGGGTCAAAGAGGCTCTGTGCTGGTTATGGAATGGGAACTAATTTATCTTAATATTTGCAATGATCAGATAGGGTTATGCTCAACCCCATTTCATGGATGGGGAAGCTGAGGCCCAGCAGGTTTATGAAGCTGGTCCAACGTCAAAGGGTGGGAGGTGGTGGGGCCAGGATTCTGTAAACTTGCACTTGCTGAAGGAGGACCCTTAAGCCTCCTGGGAGTACAGCACAGAGCCCCTCCTGCAGATGACCCTATTTCCAAGCCTATCTCTGCATCCACCAGGCTCATTAATGTCTGGGGCATGGTTTTTGAATTGTATGAACCTCTGTTTTTTCACATAAGGAAGATTGCCTCACAGTGGGGGAAGCTCAGAAGAAAACACACCACTACACTTAACTGCAGCCTAATAAGAGCTCAAGATGTCAGGTGCCCTATGATTTTCTCCACCTGTCCCTGAGTTTGGACATGAGAAGCAATCTCTCCACTCAGCCTAAGTCCACGCAGCTGCAAGGCTACAAGGTGGCAAATCCGCTGCATCCCCAGCCCAGGGAGGCCACCAAGGCTCAACCAGGCCCTTTGGCACTGATGCATGACAGAGCAGACAAGCCCTCAGCAGAAATTCTCACGAGTTACTTGTGGAGCCGCAGCTTCCAGCCTATTCTCTGGACTTTGGCCATTGGATCACTCGGCTTCCTCATCTGGAAGCAGACTTAATGAAAAGGTCCACCCCTTAGGGAAAGTTTGAGAATAATTAATGTAATTATTTAGAGTGCTTTGAACTCTGTGGGGTTAAGGTTTATCATGATGATCATCATCATTTAGATGGTAGATATAATTACTGAACCATATATTTTGCCCAGAAACCCTATCTTTAAAAACCATTAGTAGTAATTTTACTAATTGGATGGTCCATCTGGGTGGGCACATGGCCAGGAGACTTTTTGAAGTTATCCCAGGAGGCTCTTGGGATGGAGGCAGGCAGGCCCTGTACCCCGAATCTCTGAGCACCCCAAGTATAGTGGGGACACACACACCTCCTTGAGAGTCCTCAGCTCCTGAATCAATAAATAGTACAGTGACAGAGGCTGCAGAATCAAAAAGATGCATCACTTCTCAAATAGTTCTTCCTAAGCTGACAAGAGCAGGGGCATCAGTGTTCTCAGGAAGCCTACTGTCTCCTCCCTGGATCGTGGCTGCCTGCGTTTCACCTCTTCCCAAGTCACTACTGTCAGGAAGCCCATAGCCCTACTCTGTGAAGGTGCATTTATCTACAGAACGGAACACTGACTCTGTTCAGGGAGACCTCCTCCCTGCCTTCCATACAGTGCATTACAGTTGTGGTCACAGGGGTGAGGACAGGACCTGTGAGCTGGGGGATGGAAATTGGAGGGACAGAGGCAGGAAGGGAGTTGGGGGCAGGGCTGTGGCGTGGATTTGAGAGGATGCTGAGGGCCACTTCATGTCTCTCTCAGGGCTTCAGAAGCTCCAGGAAGCAGGAAAAACGACTTTTCCTGGAGGAGCCTGATTTTGCTGTCTCAGCTGTGCACAGGTCTATGCAGGACACTGGTCTGCAGCTGCCGAAGGGCAAGAAATCCTCCTGGGAAGAGAGCTGGGGGAGTACACACACACACACACACACACACACACGCACTCATGAATTCACACACGCACGCTGTGGGGAGGATTCAGGTGAGCGAGTCAAAGCACCAGCGACTGGTCTTTGCTCCGCTGTCATCCACCTAAAGAATTCATCTTTAAACCCCCGTCAGCCTGTTCTGCACCTTGGCTGATCTCACATTATAAAGTGGGTGCCACTCTGAGGTCTTGCATAATGGCTTGCCGAGGTGTCTCCCATGTACTATGGTACCTTGTTCCTCTTTGGGCCTTTGGGGTTTTTTTGTTTTTTTGATTTTTGTTTTTGCCTCATCTTGGTATTCTGTTGCTGTTTGATCTCCCTATGCACGCCATGATCTTTGGAGATGTAACATAGGTGCTTGTGTTTCATATCACCTGAGAATCCATGGGCTCCCCAAGACAGGACCCATCACCCACACCCTTGTCTCAGCTGGAAGAGGGGAAAGATGGGTGAGACGAGTGAGACTGGACAACGGGCAGCTTCAAATGGTCACACGCAGTTGCCGCTCACACACCTGGTAACGGAGGGTAGTGTGGCCCTAGCAGCACTGAGAGCCACCCTGAGGCCTAAGAAATCCCAGCCCTTATTGACCAAGCATATAACAGCTCTGGGGTAGTTGCTGCCTGATGCCAAATTTACAACTGACTTCCTGCAGTGACGACCTCAAGAGACTATGATCCTATATCTCTTCTTGTTATGGATCATGCACAGGGCTGTCAGGGACAATTCTTTCCCATTGATGTCTGACTTAGGAAAAGCTGATTATCTCTGCAGACAGTTGCTGAGTAATTTGGTCCTAAGATGAGGAGCCAGGAGCCATTGACAGCACAGCCCTATTAGGGAGATGGAGTTGTTCATGCCAGGCTTTGAGTGACTGGTCATAGCCTCCAACAGTGGAAGAACAATTTCCAGGTTTGAACCAGTCAGGAATGCCTGGCCCCTCTGGATGGCACGGCCCCAAGCTCAGGGTTGCTGCTTCTGGGTCTCCCCCAGTGTGGTGGCCCCAAGTGTGGGGACACGCTCCAGCACTGTTTAGTTTGTGACCATCCGGCTGATCTGAGGGTGTTCCATGCAGAGCTTTCCACCTGTCTAGTTTATTATCCTGTTTGGATCTCCTTTAAATTAAGACAATCCACACGGCATGGTGCTGGCATTGTTGCTCCGCTCTGTTTATTCCCAGCTCTCTTTAGGAAGGAAAAGGCTAGAAACTGGGTCCTAATGGCCCAATTAGTCCTAATGCTGCGTAGTGTTGACTGTTTAGTTACCACCATATTGTGTACAGAACTAATTGTGGTGAAAGCAAATGAATGGTCAGGAAACAAACAGGCTACTAGAAAATAATTACTTGGAGTGTTTCTCTTTAGTACCTGTGCAGCGGATTTCATTATAGTCAACAGCCTCTAAGCTGCTCGAAATAGTGGTGTTTGTCATTTTCATAGAAACTTGATAATGACATTAATTTATCTTAATGGCCTGTTCTATTGTTATAAATAGTAAAATTAGCTTAAATTGTCTTGCTTTTGCTGGTTTGGGATGGCTGCAGAGGGCCCCGCAGCAGCCGACGAGTAGATAATTTGGTGTGCTTGACAGATTTCCAATAATTTGTTATGTGGAACATGAGTAATGCTAGTACCATTAATGTTCATTTTCCTCTAAATTCATTACTGCCCTTTTTCCCTTTTATCTTTTTTAATGTCTGGGCCATTTTTCTATATTTCAAGTGGAGCCACAGAGCCTATTCATATTCCGCCGGCTATTAACATTCTGCACATAGCGAACATCCTGTAGAAAAACAAGTCTTTATGAAATGATGAGCCCGGTCACTTCTATCCGACAGAAAAACAGGCAAAACGGGAGGCTTGCCGGTATCAGGGCCTGGGTATAATTAAGTTAAATGTAATTTTAAAGAAATTTAAATGTTTTCATTTATGGCAGAGGTAAAACATACTCAAGGGAGAATCTAAGAATGTGTAAATGCACTAGGAACGTTGTCCCTCCCCGTTCCTATGGCTCCCATTTCAATGTCACACGGCAATTTATCAAAGGTTATTATTCCATGTTCTCTATCAATTTGATTCTAATTAATCTCTAAAAATGTCATGATTAATTTCATTTCTGGGAGCAGATATGTTGACATAATATCTGGAACAAACTTGAGGGCTACTTCTCACCGGTAAAAACCTTAGGATTTAGCGTATTTGCTTTTAGTCACAAATCTTTGTCTTTATCCTGGCTGGGGTGAGATCACAGAATCAGTTGTTTCTGTCTTCCAGCATTGAGCACACATCCCTGGAATGAAGCCTGCTAAAGAATAAAAAGCTGTTAGAGCTTTTTATCCTCTTCATAGTGTACATCTTTCAGTGCACAAACATGAGGAAATGTGCACAATATTTATCCTGCACAATGGAATGATCATTTGCAGGTGAAAGCCAGTTTCTTTTTACAGTTTGGACAGTGATGTTGAAAGGTCAGTGTTTGGAGATGCTAATTCTTAGACTAATGTCACACCAGCTCCAGTCCCACTCCCACCACAGCTTAAAATGCTCCTGTGGGGGGAGGGAGGAAGAGTGGAAACACAAGCCTACTTGGTAAGAAATAAATAAGCTTTTATATTTTAAACTGCATTTTTTTTAAGAAAGTGAAATTCTAAAAAGAAAGATTGACTTTCTTATGATGCGTTGTTCTCAAAATAAGGTAAAGTCTCTCTCCTGGAATTGTGTGAACTCTTCTTACTATTGGGTAGTCCTGAGTGCTCAGGAAGGAAAAAATGACTATTTTTTTAAGTAGACTCTATTCACTTTGGTTAAACAAAAGGTCCTTGGATAAAGACTTTCACACAAAAGTAGCAAATCAACATTTAAAGAACTTTTCCTTTTCATGAGAAAATTATCTGCCACCCCCCACCCCCAGATACAAACACATTCTAAAAGCAGCCTGCTCAATAAAATCACCCAAATGTACTCCTGAGTGTATGCCCAGGCTCTTCAAAGCTCAGGGATAAGGATAATGTACTAATAAGGTAATGTATCAGAGGGGCAATTCATAAAATATTTATCTTAAGGCAGAAAATGTGTCTATCTGCCTTGTTCATTTATAAAATAATAGTTTAGGAGAATTAGGTACCAGAAAAATCCCTTAGTCTATGTAGTTGGCTTCACCCAGAGTCCATTAGGCTAGGTTATGTATCTGCTAAGGAAGACGCAGCCTGTCAGGGGTGCATAATGGATCATGAAAGATAAATGGAATTAGGCAATTGAATAATTAGAGTGGGTGCCCACCAGAGCAGCTCTAAGTAAAGGGCTGCAGGGATTTCCATTAGAAACCTCCATTTCCACGGCTAGAAATCCATCTGGGAAACTTTGGTTAGAGCCGGAAGTTAGTGCCAAGTGGGAAACTATGGGGGAAGAATCTCCTCCAGGAGGCACCTTGGTCCTTGAAAGCCAATGTTGAGTAACTTAGGGATCCTGGTACTGACAGAATTGAACCCCACCCTCCTATTCCACCTAACATTCTCTGGGCCAGGAGGAGTTATGTCTGATTGACTCCTCAAGCTTGGAGCACTCAGGGATGCCTTGGGGAAAGGCAGTGCTATGAATGTTGTGCCCTGGGATTGTGCAATATACAATATAGACAGCCATGCTCAGCCACCCTTTCAGGGCCACATCCCCACACCTAGTACAGTGCCTGGTGCATGGGGACTGATCAACTGTATCTGTTAAACGAACAAACAAATTATTGTGACCTTTACTGAATTCATGGAGAAATAAGAGGAGACAAATTACAAATGCAGGTAGCTTCAGGCTTGGCAGGCAAAGCTGCAAGGAGAATAGATACAGCTTTATAGAGATGCAGCACATCTCTGGAGCATTTTGAAGCAACCCAGAATGATTTCCTCACTCAGCAGTAATTATTGGACAGCTACAATGTGCCAGGTTATGCTAAATGCTGGGAACACAGATGAAAGCTCAGGGTACTACCTTGGGGAGCTTTGTGTGTATTGCAGGACATCGTGCTGGCATAGATGGATTCCCAGTGCAGGGAGCACTAGAAAGTAGCCTCTCAGTCCACCTGGAAGGCCAGAGAGGGTTCAGCTTGTCTGTGTGGAGTAAAACCTGCACAATGTTCAAGCATCTGTTTTCATTCAATAGGATCTAGCTCTATTCTGAAAAAAATTGCTGGAAAAAATGTTTTTATTTTATTTTTATTAAAATTGTGATCACCCACAGATATAGGGAAAACAAAATCACCTGGCTCTTGGTGTGGCCTCTGGTTAACCGAGTCACCTTGGAGTTACGGGACATCTTTAGTCTTTAGTTTTCTCATATACTGATAATAGCCAGCTGCCAGGGTGCTGGGGTGTGAGTAAGACACTATATACCAGAGGGTATGGTGGACTCTACATGCACACAGCTTAGTTACGACCATCACTATTTACTGCAAACCCAAGCCCATGTAACTCATTCATTAACATAAGAGTAGGTTATTATATATGAATTAGATCACATGAGCCCTATTTTGTGGAGAAGCAAAGTGTGACTTTAGAGGGCTCGATAGTTTGCTCTAATTCAAAGTCTGATAATTGATAACATGGACAGACCTCAAGCTCAGCACAGGGACCCTTGGGCAGCAGATTTTGTTTGGCCTGCACTGTGGGGGGACCTGGCACAAGGCACACATTCCTGCCTGTGCAGGGACACACAGGCCTGGTATACAGCAGAGAAGAGTCCCCACATGTGAACACCAGCTGGGGTAGAGACTCACCAAGGGACACATGCTCCAGGGAGATTCTTCTGGAAGCTGGTGTGAGACATTTATGGCTTCAAAGAGCAGGTCCTGCTCAAAGCTCGCTGTGAGGACCAAATGGCCTCATCACTGTCCAGGTGCAACAGTCTCCCTTGTCCGTGGGTTCAGGTGCTCACAGGCAACCACAGTCTGAAAATATCAAATGGAAACACTAGAAATAACTCATAAGCTTTAAATGACTTTTATTGCAGTATATTGTTATTTTTTTATTATTAGTTATTGCTGTTTATCTCTTACTGTGCCTAATTTATACATTAAACTTTTTCATATGTATGTGTTTTATGTATAGGAAAAAACATAACATGTATCTGATTCGGTACTATATGTGTTTTCAGAGATCTACTGGGGTCTTGGAAAACCATATCCATATTCGTGCCATATCCATATTTGCCTTATGTATTAATCAGGGTTCTCAAAAGAAACAGAGCCAATAGATTATATATAAGTGTTTATTAGGATCTTGGTTAATAAATCTTTGTTGGCTGGATTAGGAGCCTGGCTCCCCTCTCTGGAAATCACAGAAGCTGAAAAGTTCCTGATGGATCTCTGCAAACTGGAGAGATGGAAAAGTCCAAAGCCTCGGAGCCAGGGAGCCCCAGAGCCAGGGAGCCCCAGATGCAACCTCATGCCCAAGGCTGAAGGCCCAAGAGTCCACTGCAGCCATGGGTACAAATCCCAGAATCCAACGGCTGAAGAACACAGAGTTCAAGAGCAGCAGCAGGAGAAATGTGCCCTGCTCCAGAAAGAAGAATGAAGCATTTCCTCCTTTTTTATTTCTTGTTCCATCTCAGCCAGTCACCTCCAGACCCCAGCAGATGGGCTGGTGTCCAACCACATTGAAGGTGGGTCTTTCTCACTTGGTTCACTGACCCACTCACAGTCCTCCCTGGAAACACCCTCACAGACCACCCATAAGCAACCGTTAGCAGTTCTCCAGGCAGCCCTCAATCCAGTCAAGATCACCCTTGAAATTGACTGTCACATTTTATTAATAACTGTGCCCAGAGTATCCCATAAAGGACTCGACACCCCTTGAGGTCCAGCTCACTGAATAGACTCACTACTGTCCTGTTATCTCTGTCTTTGCTTATCCTTGCCCTCTCCATCCCTGTGCGCTGCCTCCGACCCTCCTGCAGCCTCCAAGTCCTTGTCTTGTCAACCACTTCTGACTTCTCTACCTCCCACTGTCTCTTTTCCCCAACTCTGTTATGTCAGCTTTAAGATACTCTCCGTTCACCCGATCCTTAAAGATAAATTACTTATAAAACAATCATTCAAATATTCTGTTGGTCTTTCAGCTTCTGTCTTAACTTGGTTATCTCCCAAGACTGTGAGAGGCCAAGATGCTTATTCCACCCCATAGGCAGGTGACGCTCCCTGGAGTGATAGCCATCAGGATCCACTGAATTACAGTTGCTAATGGCTTCCAAGAGCAATGTCTCCATCCTACCTGTTCCCACACTGTCTTCTGCACATAGACTGAGGCTGTGCCAGTGCCTCCTCCTTGATGCTGCCTTCTCGCTGGGAGTCCTACAGCACCCCTTGTCCTCCTCCATGTGTCCATTTGCACCTTTATTGATTTTTCCTTCTGCTCCAGCCCTGAAAAGATGGCATCCCCAGAACTCTGTCCCGTGGCTCCATCACCACATCCTCGTCACTGGCAGCCTCACCAACAGCTGTTGGCATGCTAACGATTTCCAGGCCCGTGACATGCTAGGACATGGAAGCGTCATCCAGGTGGAGATGCAGAGTATTTACACCACCCTAAACATTCCCTGGGGCTTCTCACCCGATGATACCTCCCTCCTATGGTAACGCGAGTTTTGATTCTTTAAAACCCTCTATTGCTTTGCCTGTTCTTGAATGTCATAAATGGGGTCACACAGGATGAGCTTGTTAGTGTCTGACTTCTCCCACTCAACTGAACACCTGGGAGGTTTATTGGTGTTGCGTATCACTGAGTCCTGTTGACAGCTGAGTAGAAATCTATTATATAAATCTCCCACAATCCATTTATCCATTCTTCCATTGATGGACATTTGGGTTGTTTCTAGCTTTTTTGGCCAGTGTGAATAAAGATGCCCTAAAACACTCTTGGTTATTTGTGAATAAAAATGCTACAAATACCTTGCCCACATCTTTTGAGAAATATATATACTCATTTCTCTTGGTATATGCCTTAGCATAGAAATTCTGGGTTATATTGTATATGCATGTGTAGCTTTAGTGGGTAACGTCAGAGTTTTTCAAAGTGGTTGAATAAATTTAGACCCCCAAAAACAGCGTCTGAAGGTTCCAATTTCTCCCCGTTCTCACCAACACTTGGTATCGTCAGTCTTTTAATTTCAGTCATTTGGTGATTGAACTGGGCCTTTTCACAATCTTGTATCTTTTTTCTTTGCTGGTATTTTAAAAATCACTTGCCAAGCCCCAGGCCCAGTGGTGTGCACCTGGGGTCCCAGCTACCTGGCAGGCTGAAGCAGGAGGGAGGGCACTTGAGTTCAGGAGTTGGAGGCCAAGCTTGGGTAACATGGCAAGACCTTGTCACAAAAAGTTAATTAATTTTAAAAAATTCACTGTCACTGATAATTTCTACATGTTACATTTGAGATAGATGTTTAAATAATTTTCTTTCTTTTCTTTTTTTAGTAGGGTCTTTAAACTATTTAAAGAGTTGAGCTAAAGTTCTCTCCTCACTGTCACTTAGGAGGAGCAGGGGTAGGGTTGGGATGGCTTCAAAGAATCCACCACCTAACCTGCTGTGTGTCTTCCAGAAAATTTACATGAGCTCCTGGTAACTCAGTTTCTTCATCTATCAAATTGGAATAATAACAGGACATGCTTCGTTGAGTTCTTGTTAAGATTAGATAAATTATGACACTTCAAATAACCCTGGCAGAGAGTTAGTATTCATTAAATACCAGCTGTTGTCATCCAGTTTCTCCAAAGACATTCAATGAAAGTTATTTCTTTCTGTTCTTCTTTTTTTTAATTTTTATTTTTAGTTGGAGATGGATATAATATCTTTACTTTATTTATTTTTATGTGGTGCTGAGGATTGAACCCAATGCCTCACACGTGCAAGGCAATTGCTCTACCACTGAGCCACAATCCAGTCTTGGTAATAGCTGTCATAAAATTGAGGCATATATCAAGAATCCATGCTTTACCTTATTGGTTAAATTTTCTGTTCTTGAGTCAACATCACATTGTTTTGTTGATTGTCATTTAATAATTTATTTTATTATTTATTATCTGGGAAGTTGAGTTCTTTGCTTCTGTGTCTATGTTCTTTCCCTAGTGCAATGCTTTTATGTATTTGTTTTCCCAGATGGATTTTAGTATAGTTCCTGTGGGAATTTTAATGAGTTTGTAAAGTATTTGCATAATTAACTGTAGGAGATCTTTGATCTTTGCCATTTCAAAACTTCCTAGCCTGAAACAAGATCCAACTTTTCAACACTTCTTTTATTTCTCCCACAAGAATGTTACCTTTCTCTTTCAACAGATCTTGAAATTAATACGCCGGGTTCATTTCCCAGTATATTGTTTAAAATTTTTTTGCATAATGTTTTCTCATTCGCTATATTTTCTGTTTCTCCTTTAGATATTAAAAAGGTTTGTATTTGTGGGCTTATGCCTTAGCGCATCTGTTTTGGGAACCCACTGATTATCTTCAATAGTTTTCTGTATGATGAGACAGATAGCAAATTACAGCAGGAAGAACAAGGCCTTCAGAGCAGATGGGTCTGACTGTGAATAAACAATGAGCTCTGTGCAACTGTCAGTAAGTTCTTATCCTCCCTGAGTCTCAGGGTCCTCACCAGTGAGGGGACAGTAATACTAGCTACGCAGGGGTTGTGCTGAAACTGCAGAACTTCTTTCTTTCTTTTTTTTTTTTAAACATTTATTTTTTAGTTGTAGGTGGACAGAATATCTTTATTTTATTTTTATATGGTGCTGAGGATTGAACCCAGTGCCTCACGCGTGCCAGGCAAGCACGCTACCACTGCGCCATAACCCCAGCCCCCAGAACTTCTTTCTTAAAAATCAAATGAGCTGTGAATATATACTCAAAAGAACTGAAAGCAGGATTGTAAAGAGGTATTTGTACACCCACAATCACAGCATTATTTTCAATAGCCAGATGTCTATCAGTCAATAAATAAATGAGTAAACAAAATGTAGTACATATATACATACAACAGAAGATTTTTCAGCCTTTAAAAGGATGGGAAATCTGACATGCTAAATCATGGAGGAATCTTGAGAACATTATTAAGTGAAATGAGCCAGTCACAAAGGAAAAAATATAGGATTCCACTCACATGAGGGTGCTATTCAGCTTTCTGACACACTATATAACAAGTACCAGAGATAACTAAAATATAAAGAGAAAAAGTTTATTGTGGCTCAAAGTTTCAGAGTTTCCAGTTGCTGACTGTTGGCTCCATTGATTTTAGGTCTATGGTAGTACATCATGGGAGGAGCGTGAAGCAGAGCAAAGCCACTCACCTCATGGCCAGGAAGTGAAAGAGAGAGGAGACTGGGGTCCCATAGTCCCCTTCAAGGGCACGGCCACAATCACCTAGGTCCCATCTCTTAAAGGTTCCATCACCTCCCATGAGCCTCATGCTGGAGACCAAGTCTTTACCACATGGGCTCTTGAGGAGATTTAAGGTTAATATTATAACAATGAGGTATGTAGAGTAGTTGGATTCACAGAAAGTAGCAATGTGGTTGTGAGGGCCTGGGAGCAGAGGAAGTGAAGAGTTACTTCCAATGAGTATGGATTTCCAGTTTTCAAGATGAAGGAGTTCTGGAGATACATAGTGAAGATGTTTGCACAGCACTGTGATTATACTTAATGCTTTTGAACTGTATAGTCAAAACAGACAAGAAGGTAAATTTTATGTTATATATATTTGATCACAATTTTAAAAATAATTTTTTTGAAAATCATAAAGCTGGAGTTGTATATATATGAATATGCCACAGTGAATTCCACTTTAGGTATATCAATAAAACTCCAATTTAAAAAAACACAATAAATAAATAGAAGGAAGACAGGTAGAATGGAGGGAGGGGAACAGGGGAGAGCGGAGGAGGGGAAGGGAGAAGGCAGCACTGGGGACTGAAATGGAGCAAACTATTTTCCATGCATGTGTGATTATGTCAAATGAAATCCACTGTCATGTATAACCGTAATAAAAACATTTTTAAAAGGTTAAAAATGAAAGAAATTGTCATTTTTAACTATGGAAAATTTTTTGAAGTTTTAAAAAAGTTTTATTCATCTTCTACCAGTTGATGTCTGTTCTGCTTGTTTGAAAGATTTTTATAATTTTAAAAATCACACTAATTGGCTGAAGACTAATCTTTTCAAGAAGAAACTTACTCTTTTAGGAAACGGTTCCTGGGCGGAGTGTAGCTCTGTGGTGGGTGTTTGCTTAGCACCCTCCAGGTCCTGGGTTTGCTTCCCAACACTGCAAAGTACAGTAGCAAAACACAGTTTCTGTGTGTGTTTTGTAGATTTCAGGTGGATATGTTTTTTTTAAATGGTTAGTTCACGTATATATGTCTATGCCTAACATGGTCAATAAAATGATAAAATGTTCAAAAAAAGCAAAGAAGGTGGAGTTTGCATTCTGGAAACAGGTCTTTGGGAGGTGGGAGTGATCAGTAAAATAAAACATGCCAGCCATCAAAAATAGTGCTCAGGGGCTGGGGTTGTGTTTCAGTGGTAGAGTGCTTGCCTAGCATGTGTGAGGCACTGGCTTCGATTCTCAGCATCCCATATAAACAAAGTCTATTGACAACTAAAATAATATTTTAAAAAATAGTGCTCGAAGCCACTAACCAATGTTTAATCACACACATTTTATATCTCCTAATATGTAATGAAGGGAATCATATTTGCTTCTTCAGCTAGCAAGTCAGAACAAAGGTTATTCCTTGACAGTTTACTTTGGGGAGGGGAGATGATAACAAGAGAGAAAGGAGAATGCAAAGCTGAAAGCATAGAATAATCTTGTTTTTAACACTAGTAATAATAACAATGGCGTAATGTTAATATTGCAAATATTTAAAAAGTCCACATTAACAAAATTAGCAGGTAGTATTGTCTTTGTGCTAAATATTTGTAATCATTATTATACTTAATATTTATAGCAACTCATGAGGTAGAGTGATTCCAATTTTCCCAGTAAAAAATTCAGGTTTATGGAAAAGAGAGTCAGCAGTGCATTTTGTTATTCCTGGAAATAAGCTCATTCATTCTGTAGAGGGCGTGGGATTGGTATTTCTGGATGATTTCTTAGAATTTTCTCGTCAAAGAGAAGAGAATGGGTTCTTTTCTCCAGATCCAATTTGACAGATCTTATGAAATAGGGCTGACAGGCCACCTTGGGTTTCCTGAAGCAGCCACTATGGGCATGGCAAGCAGAGTAATAAAACTGGCCCCATGAGAGACAGAGACCCTACATCAAATAAATATTTGTCTTATTCCTAATTTTAAGGAAAAGTTTGACCATTAAAACAGAAGATTTTTTAAAAACGAAAATGTTTTATTTAGCCTTGTACTTAAGGCCTTATGCAGAACAGTAACAAAAGAAAAATAAACCAAAGAAATGTGTACTGGAAAGGAAGAATTAAATCTGTCTTTTATGACAGATGATATTGTCATTCACATCAAATATACAAGAAATATTATTTAAGGTTATCCATAGAAATATTATTAATATTAATACAAGTTTTCACAAAGTGTCTATGCATAAGATTAATATGCAAAAAATCAAATCAAAAGGAAACTAAAATATACTGTGAGTATAGTGAGTATATTTTATAAACTAAAATATACTGTGAGTATACTGTGAATGAAAACACAATATATCAATATTTACAGAACACAATTAAAGAAGCCTAAGCATAGAATTTCTAGTTTTTAAAAATCTATATAGATTAAAGATACATAATGTCAAATAATGACATATTATTTGACTAATCTTTTCAATAAGAAATTTACTTTTTTAGGAAACAGTTCTGGGTGGGGTGTAGCTGTGTGGTGGTGTTTGCCTAGCACACTCCAGGTCCTGGTTTTGCTTCCCAACACTGTAAAGTATGATAGCAAAACACAGAAAAATGTGTTTTCTACCTTAAAAAGCTAAAAAATAAAAAAAAGCAAACTAAGCCCAAAACAAGAGAGGAAATAATAAAGATTAGAATGGAAATAGATGAAATAGACAAGAAAAACAATACAGAAAATCAATGAAACCAAAAGTTATTTCTGTGTAAAGATCATCAAAATTGACAAAACTTTGTCTACTAAGAAAAAGAGAAGACTTAGATTACTAAAATCGAGATTGAGGGGTTGTTCATATAGATCTTATCAATATAAAAAAAATTATAAGAGAATTCTGTGAACAATTGGATTTCAAAAAACTAGATGGATGACCTACCTAGAAGAATTAAGAAGTAGATCAATGTTTAGAAAGGTACTAATTAATGAAGTGGACTCAGAAGAAGTAGAAAGGTAAATAACAAGTACAGAGATTGAACTAACAGTAATAATTTTTAAAAATGTTTCCACTAAAAGCAGCCTAGGACCAGATGGCTTCACTGGAAAATTTTTACTAATTATTTTAAAAAGAATTAACACCAATCCTTCACACATTCTTCCAATTATAGGAGAGAACTTTTCCAACTCATTCTATGAATCTAACATTACTCTCATATCAAAACCAGATAAAGATATCATGGGAAAAAATAACTATCCACAAACCAGTATGCCTGATGAATACTGAGGCAAAGTTCTTTAACAAAATGCTACCAACTTCAATCCAGTAACATAGAACTGATTCTGTACCACTGCCTAGTGGGATTTTTCCCAGGAATACAAGATTGTTTCAACCTACATAATACATTATGTTAACAGAATAAAAGATGGAAACATGATAAGATAGCTGAAGAGATGCAGAAAGAGCATTTGAAAAATCCACCATCTCTTCATGACTCAACCATCTAGGAAGGAAACAATCAATCTGATGAAAGGCATCTTTGAGAAGCTCACAGGCAAAATAACATTTAATGGTGAAAAATATTTACCACATGCACCTCAGATACGGCATTAATCTTCAAGATATATAAAGAGCTCAAGAACTTAACACCATAAAAACAAATAACCCAATCAATAAGTGGGCTAAAAAACTGAACAGACATGTCACAGAAATAATACAATCATTCAACAAATATATGGAAAAAATGTTCAACATCTCTAGCAATTAGAGAAATGTAAATAAAAACCACTCCATGATTTCATCTCACTCCAATCAGAATGGCAATTATAAAGAATACAAGCAACAATAAATGTTGGTGAGGATGTGGGGGGAAAGGCACACTTTTACATTGCTGTTATGACTGCAAATTGGTGCAACCATTATGGAAAGCAGTATGGAGATTCCTCAGAAAACTTGGAATGGAACCACCATTTGACCCAGCTATCCCATTCCTTGAGTTTATACCCAAAGGATTTAAAATCAGCATACTACAGTGACACAGCCACATCAATGTTTATAGCAACTCAACTCACAATAGCTAAACTATGAAACCAATCTAAGTGCCCTTCAACAGATGAATCGATAAACAAAATGTGGTATATATACACAATGGAATATTACTCAGCCTTAAAGAGGAATGAAATTATGGCATTTTCCCATGAATGGATAGAGCTGGAGAATATCATGCTAGGTGATATAAGCCACTCCCCAAAACCGAAGGCTGAATGTTTTTTCTGATATGTGGATGCTAATCCACAATAATGGGGGGAGGTCAGGGAAGAATGGAGAAACTTTGGATTAGGCAGAGGGGAGTGAAGGGAGGGGAGTGGGTATAGGTGTAGAAAGAATAGTAGAATGAATTGGACATTATTACCCTTTGTGCTTATATGACTACACGACCAGTGTGATCCTACATCATGTAGAACCAGAAGAATGAGAAGTTACACTCCATTTATGTATGATGTGTCAGAATGCATTCTACTGTCATGTATAGCTAATCAGAAAAAAATTTAAAAATATATTAAAAATGAAACCTTCTCCTATCGATTGGCAGCAACCCAGAACATCTACTACCACCACTTTTATTCAACATTGTACTATGGATTCTAGCCAAAGTAATAAGAGAAGGAAAAGAAAATTGGGAAGGAAAAGATTGGAAAGGAAGAAGTAAAACTACCTCTATTTGAGCACAACATAACTATGTGTCTAAGATCATTATGTAAAAATCATTGTGTTTCTGTATACAACAATGAACAATTGAAAATGAAGTAAAGAAAATTCAATTTACAATGGCACCAAAAAAAGGAAAGTCCTTAAGAATCAGTTTAACCAGGAAAGTATATTTGTCTACTAAAAATTACAGGATATCATTGAAAGAGTTAAAGAATTCATGGGCTGAAAGGTTTACTGTTGTTGAGATGGCAATACTTCCTAAATTGACCTATAGGTTCTAGGCATTCCCTATCAAAATATCAAGAGTCTCCCTCTCTCTGATATACAGTCCACATTCTGGATCCAGAATAGTAAATTAATTCGAGAAGGATGAAGTTGGACAATTCATACTTCCTGATTTCAAAACATACTATGACTAGCATAATAATGACTGTTTCTGGCACAGTATAGATATATATCCATGGCATAGAACTGAGAGTTCAGAAATAATCACAAACATCTATGGGGACTTTCAAATCAAACATAAAGACTTACATATTTATTACTATAGGAAAAAATGAAACTGGATCCTTTCCTGACACCATGCATAATAATTGATCCTGAAGAAGGAAAGACTTAAACATGCAAGGCAAAACTTAAATATAGACGTGTTATAAGAACATAGGTATAAGAAAGACTTTTTTTCAGTGCTGAAGATTGACCCCAGGGCCTCGTGTATGCCAGGTAATGGCTCTGGCACTGAACTACACCCTCAGCCCAGGAAGAAATTCTATTTTTTTTTTGGTACTGGGGATTAAACTCAGGGGCACTTGGCCACTGAGCTACATCCCCAGCCCAATTTTTGTATTTTATTTAGAGACAGGGTCTCACTGAGTTGCTTAGTGCCTTGCTGTTGCAGAGCCTGGCTTTGAACTCACAATCCTCCTGTCTCAGCCTCTGGAGCTGCTGGGATTACAGACGTGTGCCACCACACCTGGCCAGGAAGAAATTCTTAGGTAAGTTTCTCAGAGCACTAATTCAAAATGACACATTTGGTAAATGCAGCTACATTAAAATTAAAAACTCCATTCATCAAAAGACAACATCAAGGGAATTAAGACAATTCACACTAAATCCACAGTGGTTTCCTGGATGAGATCCCAAAACAGAAAAAGGATGTGACTGAAGAACCTAATAAAATCCAAAATCAAGAGTTTAGTGAACAGTAATGTATATCAGTGTTAGTTTCTTATCTTTGAAAAATGTACCATGATAATTTAAAATATTGACATTCGGGGAAACTAGGTAAATAGTATAGATAATTCTTTGTACTATCTTTGAAATTCTTCCCTAAATCTAACATTACTCCCAAATAAAAAGTTTATTAGCAGTTTGGAAATTGATTTTTGCAATATATGTAACAAATAAAGGATTAATTTTAAAGAACTACTAAAAATCAATAAGAGAAATTCATACCACCCAATGATAAAATGAGCAACAGTTGTGAATAGATATATTTCAGAGGAGAAATAAATGGCTAATAAAGTTAACAGTGAATCAAAAAAGGGCTCAGAAGCACCAACATATAATATACATACAATCTCATTAGGAAGCAAATAATTTAATTAATACCTCAATGCTATCTCATCTCCATCAATTCTCTTATATACTGCTTGCTGATGGAATGTAAAATGTATAGATATTCAGGAACAATTGGGAGTTCCAGCAAATTCTTTTTTTTTTTTTTTTTGGTACTGGGGATTGAACTCAGGTGTACTCAACCACTGAGCCACATCCCCAGCCCTATTTTGTGTTTTATGTAGAGACAGGGTCTCACAGGGTCTCACTGAGTTGCTTAGCACCTCGCCATTGCTGAGACTGGCTTTGAACTTGCGATTGTCCTGTCTCAGCCTCCCTAAGTGCTGGGATTACAGGCTTGAGCCACCACGCCCGGCCCAGCAAATCCTTTCCTAGGTATGTGCTTTAGCTTTGAAAAAGCTTGTGGCAAGAAATATCTGAAAGAATATTCATAGCAAGATTTCTCATAATACACAAAAACTAGAAACAACCAAATGGTCATCAAAGGAGAATGAACAAGAAAGTTATATTTTGATCACACAATGGAATGTTATATAGCAGTGAAAATGGATGACCATCAGCAATATGCAAAAATGAGAGTAAGTCTTAGAAACAATACTGAATCAAAACAATCTCAGAAGAGCCAACATATGGTAGAATGTTATAGGAAGCTCAAAACCAGGTAAAATTCAACTTCATATTACAAAACTGTAACTTATAAAATCAAGGTGATGGTAAACAGAAAATTTAGGACGGTAGTTACCCTGGATTTGAGGTGAGGCAAAGGAACGGGTGTAGAGAGGGACATTCAATGTGTTTCAGTGATCTTAGAGACATTCCTGTTCTCAAGCTGGGTGTCAGGTTCCTGGAATTCATTTTATTATTAGGCCTTAAGCTATCATGTGTCTATGTTAAATGTGACATTTAAAAATTTTAAAGGTAGTTTTAACAAAGTAAGCAATGGGCAGTTTAAGTATATATATGTATGTATGTTTTAAAAATTTATCATGGAAGGCTTTTCTTTTTGAAATCTTTTCAAGTCTTTAAGAGACCATGGAAGCATCCACGTGTTTTCACAGCGGTGGTTTATACCAAGAATCTTGAATTGACAGATGATATTTGTCCATTTATCTAGAGGGCATGGTGGGTGGGTGAAGGTGAAATGCTACTCAGTGAATCCTCACTGAGAGTGGGGCTTGCAGGACCCACTGGTGCTCTGGGGATGTGATTTGGGAGGGACTTGGGAGAGACACAGCTGTGCTCACACAGAGCTTACTAGGTCACAGAGGACAATGCTATAGTAGGAAAAGAAGGTAAAAACGGACCCAGTCACATCACCTTGTGTCCTTTGCTTACCATGTGTTTTTAGTTAGCTTTTCCTTGCTGTGCCCAAAAAACCTGACAAAAACAACTTGGAGGAGAGAAAGTTTATTTGGGGCTTGCGGTTTCAGAGGTCTGAGTCCACAGTAGGCGATTCCATTGATCTGGGCCCAAGGTGGGGAAGGACCCAGCAGAGGGAAGCTGCTCCCTCATGGCAGCCAGGAAGCAGAGAAAGAAGGTGGGGGAAGGGCCCCAAGGGTGAACAACCCTCCCAGGTGTGCCCCAGGACCTGCCTCCTCCAGCCAGGCCCCCTTTGCCTACAGTTACCACTCAACTAGTTCATTCAGCCCTGGATGGATGGTTACAGCTCCCACAATCCAATCATTTCACCTCTGAATATTCCTGTGTTAACAGGGGCTTGGGGGGACACCTCATATCCTTCAAGGACTTTCCCTTGGCCCTGGGGTCAAGCTCAGGCATGTGGTATGCAAGGACCTCCCTTATCTGGTCTTGGGCCCTCTTCCGCCCCAGGGTGTGCTGAGTCACTGGCCCTCACCTCTCTAAGCAGCGTCTCCAGGCACTTACTCCTCTCCATTCCATAATCAGTTCCGCCCTCTGGAATGTCTCCCCATCTGCTCCAGCCTTGGCTAAGTCCTACTGAACCTGTCTTGTCTCTTTCTCAAAGAAGTATCCTGTGAACCATTTATGCCTCAGAATAAATCCCCTGGCTACACACATCGTGGCACCTGGTACCCCTGTCAGCTCCAGGGTTACAGTGGTCTTGCTCACCATGGTGTCCTCGGCAGGGCAAAGCAGGAGCCTAGTCAGTATTGCCAGATTTACTCATGTATTTCTTAAGAATTTTATGCAAACTCCAAAGGAGGGAGAGATCACGAAGAGATGGCTATTTGGGGGAGGAGGAACCCAGACCACTTCATGACTGCAAGAGCTGTTCATTACTGGCACTCTAGCCTGCATTGCAGGTTGTCCTCACGTCTCCCTGCCGTTGCTGTTGTGGTACTGGGTAGAAGAGACTTTGCTTCTGCCCAGTCGCAGCATGCCAAGCCCCTTTCTGCAAGGCTGGAGGATGGATCCTGTCCTTTCCTGATTCTAGCACAGAGTCAGTGTGGCCATTTCATGGCTGTCTCCTGTCTAGCAGAAGCTGTGCATCTGCCTGGAAGGGTGATTCACCATCTCATGTTCAACTTGCAATTCCCCTATCCCCCATCTACTATAGCTCCAGGGTGATTTATTTGTTGCTCTATTTCTTTTTTTCTTAATCCATTACTGGTTGTAGAACTGGGGTCTGGGAAGGCACCTTTGGCCATTCTGAGCAGAATGAAGTCACAGTAAAGGTTGTGGCCTGATGTCTGTGTTGTTTGGTTAGGAATCCTATATGGATCAGGGATTACCTGGTAGAAATTTCCAGAATCTCCTTCCCCAGGATTCAGCATGTGTACCCATCCTGCCCGATGGCAGACATGGGTGACAGAGGTGGTTTTTCATGTCTCTGGTGCTCCATGCAAATGCTCACTTCTCTCTTGATTTTAGGACTGCAGCTTCATCTCCCATCCAATGCCACAGAGTTCCCATGAGTGAGCCCCAAAGCATGGGGCAGGGCAGGTCAGCACCTCACCTTGGACAGACTTGGAATGTTGAGATAGCATCTTAATAAGTTGCTTAGGGCCTTGCTAAATTGCTGAGGCTGGCCTCCAACTTGTGATCCTCCTGTTTTAGCCTTCCAGGTCGCTACGATTACCAGTGTGTGCCATTACACCAGGCCAGATAAAGATTCGGAGATTCAGAGAGGCAAGACTCTGCCCCAGGCTGATGACCAATAGAAGTGAACTCTGATTTGAATCAAGGTTTTCTGACTCCAATTCCAATGCTCTTTCTTTCTTTTTCTACTGGGGTAAAAGTCAAGGAAACCTGAATTCGATCAGATCAGAACAACACTTTCCTTGGTATTTGACCCCAGGCTCTGCCTCTGTCACCACCTCAGGAGACCGGAGAGCCTCCAGGCATTGCTGTGCCTTTGAGGGAAACTCCAGGGCTGCAAGGATTCACAGGTGTCCCAGGGATGACTTCCCTTGGGCACCTCTGACCCCCAGAAGTTGACTTTCATGGCTCACTATCATCTTTGCAGATGAACTGGAGACATAGTGTTGGAGAAAATCTCTGGGGCTTCCTCTAGGAGGTGCCATGAATTCCTCACCCCTGGGAACCCCTGGCTGAGTTGGTGCTCCACTAAGGTCTCAGGCAGAGGGGAGCTGCAGCTGGGTCCCATCAGCAACCAAGAATCAACTATGCACATCTCTTCCCAACTCCACATTCAGTGAGAGGCATTGGCAGCTTGAAATCAGCCACCGTGGCAGTATTTATACCATGGGAATTGGCAAATGGTGCCCATCAGAGCTTCTGCTCTCCCAGCCCACAGTAGGGGCAGTTTACTTGCACAACACCAACAAGCAAATTCCATCCATGAATCAGAAATGAACTCATGGAAATGATGCTGTCGTGACCAACTGACTGGGACCCTGAAGCGATGTCTTGGTTTATTTTTAAAACAAGGTGTGGCCAAGGAAAGTCTCTTCATGAGCCCATATTGTGTTTGGAAGGCTGTGTCTCTGGGATCTGCTTCAGTGGAAAGATAGAAGACACACTGGCTTATAAGTGAGGGACAATTTGAAGGCTGCCTGTCCCAAGACTGTCCAGTAGTGCTGCACAGGCCCCAGCTACCAGGGCCCAAGGCTAGGGAGGGAGACATCTCGGTTAAAAGAGATGTTGACACACAGTCAACTGAGGATGACCTGGCAGGCCTGGGGTACTTAGGAGTGTCATTTGCTGACATTTGCCAGGAGGCCAAGAGGCCAAGTGGCTGATCCTGTTACACTTTGCTATGGTTTGAATATTTAATTGCCATGGTACCACTATTCAGAGGTGGGAAGTGATTAGATTGAATGCTCTGCCCTCATGGGTAGGATGATGTCATTATAAAAGGGTGAGTTCAGCCCTCTTTTCTCTTTTCTGCCTTCACTGGGCTGAGGACTAAGTGTCTATCCCCCCCACCGAGGGCACACAGTATGCAAGGCCCCATCTTGGGATAAGAACTTCTAAACCTGCCAGCACCGTGATATTGGACTTCCTGGTCTCCAGACTGTGAGCTAATACATTTCTGCTGTTTATAAATCACCCAGTCTGTGATCTTCTGTTACAGAACCACAAAACAGACTGACATACTCCCAGAAGGAGGTAAGAGGAATGGTGGCCATCTTCAGCATATACCATGCTATAAGGGCACCACGCATGTCACCCTGGCAAAGAGCTGATGACTCTCAGGCTCAGAGAGTTTAAGGGACTTGTCCAAGTTCACACAGTTCGCATGTGGCAGGGCCAGGATTCAAACCCTGGTCTGTCTCCAAGCCTCTATTCTATGAGCTATAGGTCAGGAGTGCCAAAAAGAACCAGGAACTGCAGAAACCAGGAGTCAGGGCTCTGGGCCTGAAGAGAAACCTCTCCCCAAGGAGAGAAAGTAGACTTGGTCTCCTCTTTTTTTTTCCTTCCATCTTAAATGCTCTCTCCCTTCCCTTAACCTCATTGGCCACCGTTTTCCTACCTGTCAGCTTGCTATGTGGTAAGTGAGCATGAGAAGGTGGAGATATCGTCAGACTGTCAGAAGGCTGGAACCTGGACCTCTCTGCCCAGCCCCAGGGAAGTCATTGGACTTCTCTGGACCCTAGTTTCCTCCTCTGTGAAATGGGCATTGGCAGGTGGTCCACTGACAAGATGCCTTCCACAGGATTCCAGGACTCGGACATCTCCCACAATGCCCTATTTTTCTCATCCTCCACATGCCCCTCCCCCCTTCCACATCTGGAAGTACAGATGACCTGGCACAAGGGGCCAGGGTCTGCTAACAAAGACAACACCAGCCCAGACAGTGCAGAGACGCTCATCCCAAGAACTGTGGGCACCACACAGTGCTCTGTGGAATAGATTTTCTTGTTACTGAAGTGGTCCCTGGTAACTACGCTTTGAGTTGTTTGCTGAAGGTGCCCTGCGGCAGATATCTGGCCCTATAAAGGCTTTCATCCATCTTCCTCAGTTTCTATAAAAAACAGGAAGTGGGACAAGACTTCACTCTTGTTTTGCATAACCTGAAGCACTAACTGCCTTCCAACAGTCTCTTCCTCAAATATTCCCCACCGTAAACCCCTTCAGCAGCCCAAAAGCTACTCAGAGGACCCTGGAGGACATGATGGAGAAGCAGGACCCCTTCCTTTTAATAGCACCAGCCAGAATCCCAGAGTCAAAAGGGATCCAGAGTCCACTTTGACCAACTTCTCTTCCAGTGTAATAGTCCCTCCTGATGTCCAGCTATCTCTCCATGGAATCTTCCAGAGATTCAGCCTGGAATGGTTAAGAAGTGCGTCCATACTCTGAACCTCAGTCTTCCTTCCTATAATTCCTACCATGAGCACCAGCCCAATCCTCTGAAGTGACAAAAGAAATACCAACTCTCTTCTCCATGACAGCCTGAAAAATTCATGAAGACAGCCAGTGTGTGTCTCGGGTCATTCCAGGGTGAAAGTCTACCATTTCCTCAGTCATAGCTTAGATGATGAGATTTGCAGAGCTCCTCTTGGACACCATCCAAATTTCCATGTCCACCTTCATGAGCCTCCACAAGAACTGGATATAGCATGCTGAGAACAAAGGAATGGGGGCTGCTCCCTCCCCTCACGTAGCCACCATGTAGCACTTGCACTATATAGCAAAAAAAGAAACTAGCTACACAGCGGCCAAGCTGTACCCCCATTCATACTGAAATTTCTAGAATTTCTTTTTCCTCAATTTGAACTTACACAATTAATTACTTGAACCTAACTAAGTAAGGCATTTATTCTGTAAAAGTTCAATCTTTCAGTTTCTTATTAAGATCCTTTTCAATCTTGATATTTGGTCATCCAATCTTTTAACTGTTCCACCTAGCTTTGTGCCAATTTTGAAGTCAAAGTCCACAGAGGACAATCTAAGGACAGAGCTGTGACCAGGGTGTTATATGGTCTTCTCAGTTGACTCTGAGGCACTGGAAATTAGTTATTATTTCTTAACCATGTCTTTAGTAGCTCTGAGAATAACGGCCATTGCATATCTCAGAAATCTTTTT
The DNA here is from genome assembly GCA_004024805.1 of Geosciurus inauris. Classification (NCBI taxonomy): domain Eukaryota; kingdom Metazoa; phylum Chordata; class Mammalia; order Rodentia; family Sciuridae; genus Geosciurus; species Geosciurus inauris. The sequence continues at coordinate 51,476 of PVHX01007368.1, read as the reverse complement.
CAGGTCATTTCACCCCCAGCTCAGACAGGCTGGGGTGTCATTCCTACTGACATGTTTGCAGCGTGACAAATGCCCACACAGACAAAACCTTAGTACATCTGAAACCACCTGTCACCAATGTCTCCAGTCTTCTACTAGGATCAGGGTGTGACATCTCTATGTCACTCACCCTTTTCCTAGGGTGTCCTGGTGAGTGACATCAGGGGTGAACACATGTGAAGAGATGCAGTCCAAAGGAAGGTGCCTTACAAGGAGGAGTTTCTAAACTGGGAGTGGCTGGGAGGAGCTTCCCATGTCTTCATGTTACTTAAATTATTTTCAGCTGTATACCTTTTTGGTTTCTCTTGACCACCAACACCTTATCTAACCTAGTTTTGAAATTCCCTTTATGCCCATAGACCTTATAATGATGGGAGCAGGGAGAACAGCCAGATGATGTGAATTTGGTGGGGAAAAGTCCAAATCAAATGTTCTGAGCCAATGGGTTCTGAAAGTCCCTTTGTTGTTGAACACCATGAGAAGAGGGACTTAGGAGCTGGGACGGTGCCCACTGAGACTGGGGGTAGAGGTAGGACACCCCTTCCTGAGCCCGAGTTCCAATGCAGGCGTCTCTAACAGGGAGGGCTGCTCAGCTCACAGGCTGAGGAGGTGTATAAAGTAACTGAGCAAGTTACTTTACCTTCATTTCTACAGCTATAAAATGCTAATATTTATTATTAAATATTAGTAATATTTAATAATAAATTAATAAACTGGAGCACACTTGCTCCAGTTTCTCCACATCCTCTTTTTTATTGTGTTTTTGTTCTTATAGTTCTTGAGTTATAGTATTGCTCTATGTATTCTGGATATTAATCTCTTATATATGATTTACAGATATTTTCTCCCACTCTGTGAGTTACCTTTTCCCTTTTATGTTAGTGTATCGATATACAAGTTTTTGGATGATGCCCAATTTATTTTTAGTCATCTATGCTTTTGGTGTCAGTTAAGCAATCATTTGCCATGAAGCTTTCCTTCTGCTTTCTTCTAAGATTTTTATAGTTTTAGTAGTTACACTGAGATTTTTCAGCCATTTTGAGTTATTTTATATGACATGAGGTAATGATCCAACCACATTCTTTTTCATTTTTAATTTTTTGAAAAAAACCCCCAATCTATCCAAAAGAACAAAGGAACAATATACTACTTTTTTATAGGAACAAAGGAACAATAAACTACTTTCAACCAGAGCAAAGTGAACCAATCTCATTCTTTTGCATATGGATATTACATTTTTCCAGCACCATTTATTGAAAAGACTGTCTTTGGGCTGGGGTTGTGGCTCCATGGTAGCGTGCTAGCCTAGCATGTGTGAGGCGCTGGGTTCGACCCTCAGCACTACATAAAAATAAAATAAAGATATCGGAAAAACTGTCTTTCCCACTGAATGACCTGAGGACATTGGTTGTACATCATTTGACAATATGTGTGAGGGTTTGTCTCTAGGCTAACTGTTCTGCTCCATTGGTCTACATTTCTGTCTCAATGTCAGTACTGCACTGTTTTGTTTGATATATATATATATACATACACACATATGGCTTAAGAGTAGGTTTGAAATGAGGAAGTAGGAGACCTCAACTTTGTTCCCTTTTTTCTCAAGATACTTATGGCTCTTTTGGATCCCTTTAAATTCTATATGAATTTTAAAATGCATTTAAAAAAAATTTTTGCAGAAAACATCATTGTGATTTTGGTAGATATCGCATTGAATATATAGCTTGCTTTTGGTAGTATTGACATCTTAACATTATTAAGTCTTTCAGTCTATGAATACACAGGATATATTTTAATTTATTTATGACATTTTAAACTGCTTTCAGCAATATTTTTACTTTTCAGTGCACAAGTCTTTTACCTCCTTAGTTAAGTTTATTCACAAGTATTTTATTCTTTTTAATAATATTGCAAATAATGTTATTTTCTTAATTTTTTGATTATTCATTGTTTGCATTTAGAAATGCTTTTTTTTTTTTTTTTTTTTTTTTTTTTTTTTTTTTTTTTTTTTTTGTGGTGCTGGGGATTGAACCCAGGGCCTTGTGCATGGGAGGCAAGCACTCTACCAACTGAGTTATCTCCCCAGCTGGCAACTGTTCTTGTGTTTGATTTTGTGTCCTGCAACTGTGCTGACTTCTGCAGTATTGTTTCCATTGCTTTTTAGACTTCATTCTTATAAATGAGTTGGGCCCCAGAGACTACTCTGAGCTATACATTCTTTTGTCCCCCAACATTCATGTCCCACTCTCCCAAGAGTCCAAGGATTTCTCAATTGACAGGTAATCTTGCATCATCAGAGGGTCAAGGGGGCCAGTTCTAGGGTGGCTCCTTTGTCACTGTTACTGGCCTCCTCCACAGGGTCCTCTGAGAGGGTTTGCTTTGCACTAGGTCTGTAGGCTACTTCCACTCTTATCTCTTCCCCTTACCAATCTTGTCATTGTGCAAAGCACTCAACTTCATTGAACCTGAGTTTCTTCACTGTCAAATAAGGAGGTCTATCTATATGTCCTCTAAAGTCTTTTGCAGCGCCAAACACCACATGCTAGATTATTTATCCAAGCTCCATTTTCATCAGTACCTGCTGACTGAGGTATGGTCAATCATTTGTTAAATAGTTCAGGTTTTATTCTGGAGAGATATCCACTGTACAGAGTGCATATGAAAAAGGTTTGCATTGTATGAATTATTTTCCCATTTGAAACCCAGAATCTCACTCAAATGGCTTTCCAACCCATATTTTACTGAAGTATCCTGTTTGTTCCATTAACTATTCACAGAGTCAACTGGGGAACCGTTGTTATTAATTTCAATGGAAAGCTAAAATGCAGTTCATTTTCTATAATTGCAGGTCCATGGTCTAAAGAGCCAGCGAAAGCTTTTAATCTGAGGCTTTTTTAGAGGAGTATGATCAGAATTACATTGAACATCTTTTGAAGGTGCATAATTATCAAAACCTCAATGACACTGACATTCAAAGAGCCCTATACCATAGATGCTAAACGCACATGCAGGGGACAAGGCAAATTGCCATCTTAGTTACTCATGGATGGAGAAATGGCCATGAAGAACATTGATAATGTTTGCATACCTTACTTTTCTATCTTATTCCAACTATGTGGTTCTTCATACCACATGCAAGAGGGATACACCCACTCTTCTCTTTTATATAAGCGTTTTGTGACCTCAGAGATCCTACCCTGACCCCTGCACCAGGGAGCACAAGCTGCAAACACAGGGGGGCTGCAAGTAAGAGTGGCCACTCCATGTGACCACCAGAGGGCGCCAGAATGTGCCGCAGGACCAGGATCTCCCTCGAGCCAGAAAGGAACTGACGGGAGGTGACTCCCCAGAGCTCCTGGGGTTCTGAGGCCCAGCTGCTCTAGTCTACTGGGAAAACAAAGAACTAACCACTTGTCCCATTTGCCACCTTCTTCTACACTACTTAAGTGTTGCAAACACATGGTCAGGGCTCTCCTCCTCTGTTGGTCACAATTCCTCTAGAGCACTAGAGGAGGCCAGGGGAATGACCCAGGGCAGAGACAGTGAGCCACCTCACCCCAAGGTATGCTTAACATCATCAATACAGTGACTGGCAGGTGGCTCGGAGACTTTGAGAAATGTGAGCCTGGGAAAGCACGTCTACTTTCATTCAAAGCAGAAGAGCAGCCAGGTGCAGTGGCACACATCCGCAATTCCAGGGACTTGGAAGTCTGAGGCAGGAGGTTCACAAGTTCAAGGCCAGCCTGGGCAGCTTAGTGAGACCTTGTTTCAAAATAAAAATTAAAAGGGCTGGGGATGTAATTCGGTGGTGTAATTTTGGTATTGGGCTCAATCCCCAATACCAAAATAATAAACAAACAAATAAATAAATATAAATTGAAGAGTATGTCATAAACACACTACTGGACAAGCTGCTGAGCAAGGAGGACATATGGATAAAGGAGGCATCCCACTGGAACAGGTGTGTCAAGGGGATTAAAGTGCTATGGACATGGAGATAAGGGAACACTTTATTGTGATTTGGGGATGTCAGGAAAAGCTACAGGCAGAGCGGGCACTTGAACTAGTTTGGGCAGAAGGGCGGTCCAGGCTGGTGGGGGACAGAGAGGACATAGGAGTGAGGACATAGGAGCAGGTATGAAAAGGACAGGGCAGTCTCAGGTAGAGCCAGAGGGTAGGGTGAAGACCCTCAAATAGGTTGGGGCCTGCAAATGATGCATCCCTTAGAAACATACCCTAGAAACATGTTAGGCCACAGAAATTGGCACTTATTTGGTTGGCCTTGAAGAAATCAGTAGTGATTTTAGGGCTTCACAGTGACATGGTCATCAAACATGTGACTTATAAGGCCCACCCTGGCCCTGATGCCCCCATAGCTCAAGGGTAGGAGAGAGAGAAAGGGAGGCAATTCCTGCCTTGCCCAGGCAATTCCTGCCTGCCTTGCACTCCTGGTAGGTCCATTGTGGTTCATTGGGGGGGTGGTCCCCCAAGAAACCACAATGGACAGAGAGAGTGATCTCCAAAGAGGGGCGTCAGAGGAACCCTCACATCTCCATTCACTTTCAGCATGTTGTAATTTACTGTAGTCAGTGTGCTCCTGGCCAAGTGAATTTAAGGATTCCAATATTTAGTGTTAACTGAATTAAATCTTGAAAACATGGATAGATGACTTCAGAAAAGATTGCCACAAACATTTGCAGGTGGATGGATGATACTTGCAATGAAATACAAGCAAAGAGAGAATGGCAGAGCTGCCCCATCTCCTGTGCGTGGGAGGCAGCCTTCATCAGCTACACTGCCAGGAAATGGCGATGAGCTCACCAGATCTGACAGTCTCAGGCCACCCAGCATTTATTTTAGGAAAGCCATAAATCTGCCCTTTCAAGGAAAAAATATTTTCACAGTAAATGAGAACATAAGCTGTGGGGTTTTTTTTGGTTTGTTTGTTTGCTTGTTTTGTTCAAAGGAAATGTATGCTGTTAGGAGAGCATTTAGAAAATGGGATGTTTGGAAACTTGTTATTGTTATGCCATTTCAGCTGTCAAAAAATTAAGTTTGTAGTTGCAACTATAAAAACTCCCATAAATGCATGCTTCAAGTGGAAACAATTTTCTAATTACATGATAATCTACCAAATCTCCTTTCAGGGTTTCAAGCCCATTTGTCAAAAATGTAAGATTGTGAGAACTTTTGATTAGCATGTAAAAAGTGACTGATATCAGAGAAGATGAAATATGCCAGCTAAATTTAAATCTAAAATTGTTTATAACTGGTACATGAGCACAAGAAATGAGTGAGACAGCCGAGCCTTACCAGCAATGAGCTTATTCCATGGGGACTGGCAATCTTGGAGAGTGATCTTTGTTGGCTACCACAGCCATACATGGAGTACTAACATAAATGAAATTCAAGAACTAGTCCTAAACACTATCCCAAAGCACAAAATTAAGATTTAAAAAAGAATGATGCACACATTGGAGAAAAAGACAAACTTTTTAACAAATCATGCTAGGAAAACTGGTTATCCATATGTAGAAGACTGAGACTAGACCCTTATCTCTCACCCTGCACAAAAATCAACTCAAATGAATCAAAGGCCTGGAATTAGACCAGAAACTATGCAACTCGTAGAAGAAAATGTCAACACTTCAGCATATAGGCACAGGCAACAATTCCCTCAGTAGGACCCCTAAAGCTCAGGAAATAATTCTGAGAGTTAATAAATGGAACAGCATTAAATTAAAAAGCTTCTCAACTCAGTGAGACCCTGTCTCTACGTAAAACACAAAATAGGGCTGGGGATGTGGCTCAGTGGTTGAGTACCCCTGAGTTCAATCTCCAGTACCAAAAAAATAAAAAAAAATTAGAAAGAAACAAGTTGAGGAAACAATTAAGAATGTTTCAATTAGGAATGTGAGCGAACCCACAGGATGGGAGAAAATCTTTGCTAGCTACTCTTTTGACAGAGGATTACTATCTAAAATATATAAAGAACTCAAAAAACTTAACACCAAAAAACACCAAATAACCCAATTAATAAATGGGCAAATGAATTAAACAGACACTTCTCAAAAGAAGAAATACAAATGGACAACACATACATGAAAAAAGGTTCAATATCATTAGCAATTAGCGAAATGCAAATCAAAACAACATGTGAGGTTATATCTCACTCTAGTCAGAATGGCAGTCACCAAGAATACAAACAATAATAAATGCTGGAGAGGATGCGGAGAAAAAGGAACACCTTTACACTGTTGGTGGGATTGTAAAATAGTACAACCACTATGGAAATCAGTGGGTTCTCAAAAGATTAGGTATGGAACCACCATATGACCCAGACACACCAAAATACCACTCCTTGGTATTATCTTAAAGAATTAAAGTCATCATACTATAGTGATACATGCATACCCATGTTTATAGCAGCACAATTCACAATAAATTCATAACAGCCAAACTATGGAACCAGTCTGGGTGTCTGTCAATAGATGAATGGATAAAGAAAATGTGGTATATATACACAATGAGTTTTATTCAGCCATAAAGAAAAATGAAATTCTGTCATTGTAGGAAAATGGATGGAACTAGAGACCATTATGTTAAGTGAAATAAATCAAACTCAAAAGCTCAAGGGTCATATGTTTTCTTTCATATGTAGAAGCTAGAGAAAAGAAAGGAAAAGAAAGGTGGTGGTTGGATCTCATGAAAAGCAAAGGGAGATCAGTAGAAGAGAGGAAAGGGACCAGAGGGTGAAAGGTGAGGAGGAAGCTGGGAAGGGCTGGGGAGTGATACTGGCCAAATTATATCATTATACTGTGTGCATGTACTAATGGTGTAACAATGAATTCCACCATTATACACAACTATAATTCACCAATAAAAAATGTGGAGAAAGAAAAAGGATGCCTACCTAATCACATTTTTTAACTAAAAAGTGTTAATTTCAATAATCTAATAATATGAACAATAATTTTTAATAATTATTTATAATTAGCAATATTTGCAATGTATTTAAATACTAAAGTATTTGAATACCTAGTGAGATTAAAAATATTTTGTACTCTTAATAAATTAAAACTTGTTTCTCTTTTTCTAAGTTTCATACTGTTTTCTAATGAGTCTATATATTAGGAGATATATATACGTTAACATTCCTACCCAGGGGTAAGTGCTCATAATTCTTTCCTGAGTGGGTATTTGACATGAAAATTGTGGATGATCTGCTTTGATGAAATGCATGGCTGTTGTCTTTCTGGGCTCCCCTGCTCCCTGACCAGGGCACCAAGAAGTGCCAGAAGTGTCCAGCAGGATGCTCCATCTTCCAGGCCTTTTGTTTCCCTTTGCTCTGTGCTCATGGTGGATGTCTTCCTGGGGTAAGTGACAATTCAAGAATGGAGACGGCTGTTCTAGATGCAGAAATGGGCCTGGAAGATACATGGAGCCCAGTGGAACAACAGGACTACACAGGATGGGCAGGGGGCCAGGGACTGCGTCTTGCACCTGCCAAGGCTGGGCACGGATCGGGTTCCTTCTCTCGGGTAGGCACCAAGGTGGACTAAACATATTTAAATAGCAAAGCTCTGTGAACAGTCTTCCAGGAGCTTGAGTGCAGTTGCATATGTCAGACATCCCCACATGAGGAGGTATGACCAGTGGAAGGAAATGAAAAGCATGTGGGACCGTCTCCACCAACACTTGGGGAACCCTGGGGGTGGGCTCTGAGTTGCTGAGCATCCAGAGGAGGTTGACCGAGGGGCGCTGGGGAGAAGGGAGTGGCTGGGTTGTGTATGGGAGGGAGGAGGAGAGAAGAGGAGGGAAGTGGGGGTAGGCACTCAGCAAACAGGAGCTCCTGTTTCCTGGAATGACACGGAGTTCTGGGGCACTTGAAATTCAGCCCCAAACACCTTGAAAACCCAGCCAAAGTGCCAAAGAAAAGATCTGTGGGAAAGAAAGAAAAAACAACAAAGAAAGTGTAGTTAAAAGGAGTGTGTTTTTCAGGGTGATGGGGGCAAGCGAAATACAGAGAGAGCAAGAGAATGGGAGACAAAGTGAGAGAAATGAGGGAAGGGCAGAAAATGGATCTATGGAGCGTGGACAAGACAGTGGACTGCAGTCAGGGAAAGCCAGCAGGCTTTCCAACTGTGCAAACCCATTTGCTCATGCAGTCATTACCTCCTTTACCCAAAACCACCCACACAAGGCCTTGGGGATAAAGCAGTGACCATGTAGACCCTGCCCCTGACCTCCTGGAGTTTACACAGAGGCCCAGACAGAGGCTTGTCTCCACAGCTGGTGTTTTGCAAGGGTCCTGGGGAGCACCTGGCCAGTGTTGTCTGATCAACAGGGGCAGGGCTGGGCTGACTGTATATTTGGAAGATGGACACTTTTGTCCAGGAAACATGACATTTCTAACAAGCCCTTTTTCACATTCACTTCTCAAAAATAGGAAAAGCCCCTGTCCGTAAGCTCACATAAAGCCAGGTGCTGCGATGCACGCTTGTAACCCCAGCAACTTGGGAGGCGGAGGCAGGAAGGATTGCCAAGTTTGAGGCCAGTCTGGGCAATTTAGGGAGACCCTGTCTCAAAAGAAAAAAAGTAAAATAAAAATACAAATAAAAAAAAACTGACAAGGGCTGGGACTGGGGATATTGCTCAGTGGTAGAGTGACCCTGGGTTCTATCTTCAGTACTGCCCTCCACCAAAAAAATCAAAGATCCTGTGGAAAATAATGGTGCATTGAGTAGAGGTCTTATCATGAAATACCAGTAAGCCAGTGAGAGCTGGGGCAGATCATAAATTCTTTCCAAGAGGCAAGAATTTTCCAGGGAGAGGCTGCTTCCCTTGCAGGGTCTGTCCCCTATTTCAATCTTTGTTGCCTACCCACGTCTGATGTCACAAGAGGATTATGACAAACAGGAAGGCAGAGGTCCAATGGAAAGATATAGGCAAAGGCAGATGGTGAATCACCGAGCAGATTGTGGATCCCAGTCTGGTGCTCACACACAACACCGAAAGAATCAAGCCCTCCAGTGTGGGCCTGGACGTGGCCCTCAGATGAAACAGGACCCAACATAGCCCAAGACCCAGGTGGCTCCACCAACTCAGCACCGGGACCCAGCTTCTGGGTGCTTCAGTCTTCTTTGACTACAGAACAGGGATAATTATAGTTCTTACTTTGGAAACTTGTTGTGAGGAACAAATGGATTCGTGCAGGGGAACAATGCTTGGCACGTAGCCGACTTTCAGGAACTGCTAGCTGTTGGCATCTTACTTTACCACCAAAGCCCAAAAAAGAGGCTGCATTTCTGGAGTTCTCCGAATCTTTTACTGAATATCAATGTCCAAGCTCTCAACTTACAGCAGTCTCTGAATCCTGAAGTACACTTCACAGTTGCTGCCAAGATTGGCAACTGCAGAGCCAAGAGCAGGCATGGAGAAGAGGTCTCTGAGGAAGTTCCCCTGTTTAGATGTTGAAATGGAAAATTTGAAAGTAAATAGCTCAGATTAACAGCTTGGGCTGAAATAAGCTGGTTTGACACTACAAACCAAGAATGCTAACTTTGTTCAAAATCAAGAATAAATCAGAATATAGATTTAGCATAGCTTGCAACCTTGTTAAATTCCTACTCAGTAGAACTTTAACTCTTGGCCTCCTCCAAAGGTCGACCAGAGTATGGTAGCATTACTTTTTGTATTCGCAGCTTCTACATCAGGATTCAATCAACCATTAATAGAAAACATACATACGTAAATATATATGTATATAGATAAGATGCATACACATATATATGTATTTGTGTATTTGTATTTGTATAAATACATATATGGCTGGGGATATAGATTACCTAGGATTCATTCTCAAGGCCCTGGGTTCTGTCTCCAGTACCACACACACACACACAGAGTAAAATTAAAATTAAAAAATTATATCTATAATGAGCATGTACGGACTTTTTGTCTCATTTCCTAGACAATACAGAATCACAACTATTCACATACCTTTTACATTATCTAAGGTATTGGAAGTAACTCAGAGATGATTTAAAGTCCATGGGAGGAAGCCGGGCGCGGTGGCTCAAGCCTGTAATCCCAGCACTTAGGGAGGCTGAGACAGGAGGATCGCGAGTTCAAAGCCAGCCTCAGCAATGGCGAGGCGCTAAGCAACTCAGTGAGACCCTGTCTCTACATAAAACACAAAATAGGGCTGGGGATGTGGCTCAGTGGTTGAGTACCCCTGAGTTCAATCCCCAGTACCACAAAAAAAAAATAAATAAATAAAATAAAGTCCATGAGAGGATGCGTGTAGGTTCTATGCAAGTACTACGTCATTTTACACCAGGGACCTGCACATTCAGTTTTGGGAATCCACAGGGCCCTGAGAGCACCCAGGGATGCCCACTTTCACTTTTGCTCTGACTTTACTACTTACAGTGTGGGCTTCCCAAAGAGCAGAGCCGCCCTTCTCATTTGTTGAGTGAATATTGAATGTGGCAAAGTCCTCCGCCTGGGGAAGGCAGATGTTGAAGAGCTGTGAAGCAAATACTACTATTTTCAGGTTGGCCAGTGTGGTCAGGATACTGATGAAAGTCAGGGATGTAGAATCTCCAGGTTGTCAGTGGGCAGGGAAGGGTGGGGGAGAGTTCTTACTACTGATGTGTATTTTTCCACTCGCCAGTTACGTGCGCATTGGTGAGTCACTTCACTGAAACCTTGGTGTTGTTTATTTTATCAAATGAGAATAACCTACTTCAAAGATACTTCCTAAGGTTATTATGAGAATCAAATAAAAAATCTGTAAATAATGCAAAACTCATTCTGCCACACAAATGTGAGACAAACACATGGAGCTTTGTTAGTCATTGACACCCGCACTTCTTAAACATGCATAGGAGATAAAATTTAAAAATCTGCCTAGAATTTAAGCCAAAACAAAATCAAATGACATTCTCGTGTTTCTTGTAAAGACTTATTCTACCAATGTCCAACTCCAGGAGTCTAAACCACAGTTCTGTTTCGTTTTTTTCATTCCCCAACCTCTTTGTTGGTTTATTGCCTTTGTTCTATTTCTGTTATGGAAACTGCAAAACTGCAAACATTTCCTTACTTGCATGTACTCCCTTACTCTTATTTTTCCTCCTATGGTTGCTGGAGTGTTCAAAAGCAGATCCCAGACATCATGTCATTTCATTCACAAACACTTGCACATTCTGCCAAACTTTGTTGCGAGAGCAGCCTGTGATCTCCGCTGCTTTGGCATCCACTCCTAAACTGTCTTAGCTCCATCCTGCTACAGATGCAAACCAGAGATTGTTTCTCAGTCCTCACCTCCAACTCTTCTGTAGCTTCTGGCATTGTGCTGAAGCCAGCAGGCATTGCACGACCATCACTGTTAAGTGTGTGGGTGGTCAAGCACCCAGACCTTGAAGGAGCTCACAGACACCGAGGGGTGCAGATGGGACAGGCTGCAGGCAGAAGCAGACATGGTGGAGGGGCAGACAGGGCTGTAGGCGCCAGGCACCTTTGCACAGAGGCATTTGGGCAGGGCTTAGAAGAATAAGCTGCGCTTGGTGGCTGAGGTAAGAACAGAATCAGGACAAGGTGCTCCTGGAAGAGTGGAAGAGCAGAAGCAGAAGCCTGGCCACTGGAAAGCTCAGGGCGGTGCCTGGGGAATGTGAGTCACTTGTGTGATTAAGGTGCATAAGAGAACCTGCTGATTAATGTGTCATATTTAAGAAAGTGCACACAGTATTAGCAGTAAACATAAGCCTGAGTTCAAAGGAATCTCTAAAAGTAGTTTTAATAATTTACTTGTATGATTCTTGATCATTCCCAAGGCTAATTCTAGCCACAATCTTTGTGTCCACAGATAACCAACTACTATCTATTTAGTACAAAGTGTCAGCCACTTTCCACGTGCAATTTCTTGAATTTACAACAAAGTAAAGTTAGCATTATTCTTCCCATTTTATAGATGAGAAAATTGAGGGCCAGGGAGGTGCAAGTCACCCTGTCTCAGGCTGGTCAGTGGCCTGTGTGGCTCTTCTCCCAGTGCTACACAGCTGGTCTCTCCTACATTTATTTGGATCACATGTGCACCAAAATGCATTTGTCTTTCTCTGTTCCAGAATGCAAGGCAAAAAGGAGTAGAGTTCACTGATGCCACAAGCCCAGACACCAGGCCTCCTGGGGTGTGATGATCACCTTCGCTAGGAATGAGAGAGCCCGCCTCCTCAGACAGGCCTTGTCTGACCCCCTCTCTTACATGAAGGTTCATCTCCATTTACCTGCCTTCGTTTTCTGTATCACATCACCACCTGAAATTATACTGTTTCTTCACTTTATGGTCAGTTATGTCCCCTCTTTAGGATGTAAGTTCAGAGACAGCAACAACTGTGTCATGGTAAATGATGGATTTTAAGCCCCCAGGAGTGTCCTGCATGGTAGATGCTAAATTAATATTTGTTGAGTAAAAAAACAAACAGATGAATCAAGTGTCTTGGGTCTTGTGCCTAATATTTAAATTAAAAGTAACATATTTTTCTCCCCACAGGTTTCTACAGTTTAGCTGGGAAGAGGGACAAGGACAAATTATTACTATTTAAAAAAAAAAAGGCAATTATTTACAAGTGAGAAAACTGGGAATGAGATAGTGAGGTCCCTGTCATGGGAAGTATTCCTAAGCAGGACCTAGATGACAGGGAAATGGAACTTATAATTTTAAGACATTGATTTGGGATCAATAGGATAAATGACTATACAGGGTTTAGAGAACTAGATGAAACAAGGACATTGTGTGCTTCAGAATGACTTACATGCAACCAAGAAGTGACAAGCAACCATTTTCTTTAAACACTAATTGCCTACAAAGTGTTTTGCTGTGCTAAGCACCCACCATCCTGCACAGGAGTTTAGTCCATGGCCATCAAGAAGCCAGCCAAAGATCCCAACCTCCAATGCTGAGGGCCTGGGCCACGGAGAAAATCTATAAGCAAATCTACAGGACTGCTCTGGTGTGTCACTTCCCTGGAGTGGAAGAGGCTCACAGCCATGTCACTACGCCCTAACGTCCAAGGCTTTCTCAGATTAGCTCTCTCATCTCAAAGGAAAGCTTTGGGATAAAATCCAGGGAAAGTAAAGAAAAACTTTCATCAGTTGCTTCCACCCTCCCAATCTGGACATGAGCAATTGTTTCTCTCCATCAAAGTCTAAGGAGTCACTTCTCCTGGTTAGTCTTTGAAACCCCAAGAAGGAGCTTACGGTTGGATTCACCTTTAAATGGAAAACTTTTGAAGAGACAAGGCGAGTATTAATATTAGTTTGCTAACTAGCCTGTCTTCAAGGTATTATTTGCTACTGAGGAAGCTGATATAAGTCAAATGGAAAATCTTTCAGTGCTCCCTCCTCTGCCATGGAGCTGTGGCCACCTTCTCTTGGTGAGAGTCACTCTGCCATCTGCCAGGATGGTGTTAGGTCTCCAAGTATAAGTCTTTTATTCTTGAATGTGAAGTTTTAGCATTTCTTATTTAGGCACTTAATAGCTATTAGGCATTGTGCTTACCTGTAGAACTTTACTTTGAAAAAGCTTTTGTGTCGTCATAGAAATTAACTGGTAGTACAGTTAAATGGAATTGATTCGCACCATAAAATGCCAAGAGCTTTCTAATAAGAACCTCGAGGAGGAGTTGAAATCATTCTTTCAGTAGGCCGGGGAGAGACTTAACAGAAAAAAATTCAATTTGTGAACTTTTAGTCTGTGACCAGGGCAGCAGTTTCCTGTGCTGGTGTCATATATGAGGTTTTGTCACCAAATGTGGACAAATGGAAGCTAATTTGAATTATGAAATTATGAGTTGTGAACAAGTGATCAAGAGGCTATCACTGTTTTGTATATATAACAGGTGCTGAATATATCTTGTTTAAGTGACTACATGGGAAACAAGTCCATCAATGACCTGCATGTTCGAGGGTACTTTTCAAGTGCCTAAGGAAACTTTTAAACAGTGGACTTCAGCATACAGCTCAGCTACCCCACTCTCCATTTTTTAATATGTTAAGATTGTTTAAAAAGTGTCAAGTAAACTGTAATTCTGTTTAAGCCCTTTAAATTCCAAGTCAGTTAAGTCTGAATGAATGGTGCATGATTATACCGTAACAATGAAGCTGAAATTCAGGTATGCTAAATTCAAACAATTTTAACCATCCATTTATCTGACCAAAGCTTCAAACACTTGAGAAATCATAAAGCTCTAGCCTACTACAAAAGAATGGATATCAAGTTCCGAAGTTAAATCAATAGAATTAGAAAGCTTCAGGGCCTTCTACTGAGAAAAGAGCAATTGCTAGGATTGAGAGGGAGGACTGAAAACCTAGTCACATTGCACAGTATCTTGAGAAACATAAACCTTCTGAATCTGCTGCTATGGTTTAGTGTCCCCCAAAGGCCCATGTGCTAAGCAGTTGGTTCCTAGCATATAGTACTACTGGAAAATGGTGGAACCTTTAAGTGGTAGGGCCAAGTGGGAGGTTTTAGGTGTGTGTGTGGGGGTGTCCTCAAAGGGGATTGTGGGATATGGTTCTTTTCCTGTCTTTCTCTTTTGCTTCCTGACCAACATGAGGTGAACAGCTTTGTTACACCACATACTCCCTGCGGATATTCTACTTGGCCACAGGCCCAAAAACAATGTGGCTAAACTGACCATGGACTGAAACCTCTGAAACTATGAGCCAAAAATAAACCTTTCCTCTTCTAAAGGTGACTATCTCAAGTATTTTATTACACTTACAGAATGCTAACACACTTGCCTTCCATTTTTTTTTTTTCATATGAAAACATGTCTCTAGGTTTATAATATAGGTTGCATCTGCTCTAGAAAAGTAGACAGTCATCTCTGCAGGACTGCCCTTGTCTTCCTGCTGGAAAATGAAAAATTACATTAGTGATTCTCAAAACTTGGATCTTGGCATTAATGGTGACAATGTCACTGCATCCTAAGTTTTTGTGAAATCTCTTCTTAGGTGTAGACTGCAACTGCCAAACTCCACACTGTGTGGATTAGGGTTGCCATTAGTCCCATTCTAGCCTTCTGTTTTGCACATATTATTTGTGGGATGTTATTATTATGCCTATCAGGAACTGTGTTTGTATCTTTTCCTCAATAGTTTGTATAGTTTAGAAACAAAATGTAGCCAAACCATGAATATACAACATGTAATAATGGTCAAGTGCAGAAGAGAAGAAGTTACAACCATGGCCAGGTTAGACTGTACAGCATTTGGATTTCATGCAGTCTAAGGGCAGAGTGACTGACCAAGTTGAGATTTTATGTTAAGTATACACAAAGAAAAATTCAAGGGTACTGATAAGTGAATAGAAACGTATCTATAATTCAGCAGAAGAAATCATAAAGCACAGAAAAGCAGAGTAAATTGAAAGCACAAATTCAGATGGAAGGAAAAAATACAATCATCAAAATAATGTAAGTGGACAATCCTCAGATCAAGAAATTCTAAAAGCAGACAAAACCAATCTGCTTATCTGTCAATATAATACTGAGGAACACTGGTTTATCATATCATTACAAACTTGAAATGAGAAATCATGAGTTGGGAGAAGATAGTTGCACCACATACAGAATAAATAATTCTTATAAGCCAATAAGAGAAACATAGGCCATGAGAAAATGGTCAAACAGGGGGCTCATCATAGAGGATGTGTGAAGTCAAGAAGATACTTGACTTCACCAGTACCCAGGGAATTGCAAAATGAAACCAGTGAGATGTCATTTTACCCCACTCAGTTTGACAAAAACAGATGTCATGTTGACAGTACATACCCTTGATATGAGGTCAATGGCATTTGGTCTCAGATATTTTCTTCCCCAAAGCTTATATAGCAGTCTAATCATTAGAAAACAAAAACAAAAACAAAACAGCAAATTCTAATGAAAGGCAAGTTACCATTTACCCGGCCAACACTCAACACTATTGGGATGTTCCCAAACAAGGAAAGTCTTGAGAAAATAGCCCAGTCAAGAGTAGTGCAAGCCGGGCTTGGTGGCACAAGCCTGTAATCCCAGCTCTTAGGGAGGCTGAGATAGGAGAATCGCGAGTTCAAAGCCAGCCTCAGCAATGGCGAGGTGCTAAGCAACTCATTGAGACCCTGTCTCTACATAAAACACAAAATAGGGCTGGGGATGTGGCTCAGTGGTCCAGTGCCCCTGAGTTCAATCCCCAGTACCAAAAAAAAAAAAAGAGTAGTGCAAAAAAACATGACAACTAAATGTACGTGGGTTCCTGGAATAGAAAAAGGACATTGGGCCTAGAGTCTTCCCCTGGAATCTCTTCAGAGGGAACTGAATCTGACACTTGCTATTGAAATATTTTTTTTTGGTGAATGTATATGTGCAGTACTAAGGATGGAATGCTTCAGGTACGCTAAGCACATGCTCTAGTGTCCTCAGCCTATTGTCTAATTTAAAAAACAACTATAGATGGGGTAATCAAGAAACTACCTGGCAAGTTTTTGTCTTCCTACTGTACAGCTATGACCATACAATAGAATTTAATAAGATCTTTATAGGGTAAAAAAAAAAAGTTTAACCAGAGAGATTGGTAAAGGTTTCCCAAAAGATGGTCACTTGAGTCAAATCAGCCCCTGCAGACACAGGGGATGTGTGGGTGAGGAGGATGGTTTATACATTAAGCAAGAAAGGGTGGCTCATAAGGCTGCAGGACCAGATACCAAGCCATTTTCATGCTATCCTGAAGACAATGTAGAACATCGATGGTTTTCAAATTGGACAAGGATATGACCAGAGATAAAATTCAGCAAAGGGATTCTGATGGCTTAAGGATTTGAATTGCAAGAGTGGAGGCTGCCCAGTGCTTACACATTTCAGTTTGGGAAGTAGATGCCATAGAACAGGATATTGAGAACACAGATCGTGGGAGCTAGACTTAGGGCATTGGGGGAATACCCCAAATTGCAAGCTGGCAGATAAAGAAGGTGCTTAAAACTATGAGAGTAATGGCAGGCAGGCAAAGGGGGATCTGACAGATGGGGCAGACTCGTGTCAGGCCTTCAAATGTGGGAACCTGAACTTGCAGAGAAGGGAAAGTATCACAGTTTGAGGAAACACTATGTACAAGTGTTGGAAGGGCAGGAACTGGGGGTCTGATGAGCCTGCTAGAGTAATGGAGGGTCAACAGGACTGAGGAGCCATCTGGAACACTAGACTAGGGACCAAACCACAGGGCCCTTGATCTAAACTTAGTTTACAAGGAAAATGGGAGCCAATTTTCTTTCTTTGTGCCTGTGTGTTTGTGTGTGTAGGGGTGGTGCTTGGGATTGAACTCAGGGCTTCCTGCATGTGTAGTAAACACTCTACCAATGAGTTACACCTGCCTTGTCTGTTTCTTTTCATTAAAAAAAAAAAAAGTTACAGGGATGATCAAAGCCATCAAAAGAACAGAAACCACAATGCCAAGACTGCCTGCCCTGGCAAATGCTGTGACAAGGAAGGGGTGAGGGGATCAGTCACCCTTCAACTGAAATACAGGGTTTGCCATTTAATACAATGTAGACTTTTCTAGTAACCACATTAGAAAAAGAAACTGGTGGCATGAATTTTAATAATATTCTATAATTAGATCCAATGTATCCAAGATATTATATATTATCATTTCAACATGTACCACTGGTCATATTTCAGGGTCTCTTTGAACTATGAAGCTCCAGAGCTCCTGCCGAAGTAAAATTTACAAGTCAATACATATCCTATCACACACGTTCTACTTGTAGGAATGAGAGTAGGAAGGTAAACTTGTGATCCTGAGGGTTTAAGCCTGGTATTACTTTAAGGATGAAGGGGACATGAACAAAAGTAAGGGTTGCCAATTGAGTTAATATATGCTATTCAAGAAAAGAGGCAATACTGCTATTATGGAAAGGATGATTTTTATTTCCATCCTGAATGATTATCATACCATTATTTAAACATGTCCAAAAAAAATCCTGAAATAATTTAAACTGAAGGCACAGAACAAATCAAAATATTTAACTGTAAAAGATTAAATGAGAAAATGCAAATATTTCCACAGTAGCAATAAATTATGAACAAGTTTCCATCACCAAATATCATTCTGACCAAAAGCCTTTTCTCATGAAATCTATAGCTTAAGCTGATTCCAAGATTTCCATGATAAAAATAATATTGAAAAAATTCTTCTTCCTAAAGACTCATTAGACCACCAGGTTCAATATAAGTGTCTTATATATAACAAAATAGCAGTTATGATATTTGTTGATGGATGGCCTCTCCCCAAGAAATGACACATTCTTACAAACTGTTTAAAAAAAATAGCAAAGTTGGTTACAAAATTCTATTTGGGGAGCAGGAAAAAAACTTGTTCCATGTCAATTAGAATATCAAAGCACTTCAATATCAAATTGCTTCAAAAGCCAATCATCACATAACAGTAATATACTGTATGGGACATTCCACTGCATCATGGTTACATGTTGACCATACAGTGAGTGCAGTTAAGGGGTTGAACAAATCAGTAGCAATTACTGTCCCCAATTTTTATTTATTCCAAAGAGATATGTTTTTAAAAAATCATTATAAAACTAACTGGAATAATCAGTGACATGCTACAGATACAATAAACCCCTCCAATGCAATAGCTAGGTTTGAAAATAAAGTGGTCATGCTTCTTAATATACTGTAATATTCTGAAATACATTCTCTGATTATCAATACCATTTATTACAGAGGTCACTTGTAAATTAGCTCAGATTCTGAACTAGGTTTCTAAATGAAACTTTTTTCAAGTATGCATAAGATTAATAAGGTAAAGATATCTTTCTTATTTACTTCCTTATGTACTCTCCAGAGGACAACCATGTTGAAAAAAGCAGTTTTCAAAAACATTTCCAAAATATGAAAGTCTAGTGACCAAGAGCAGACTGATAGACATTAACATCTAAAATCTACTATTTCACATATATTTTTTAAAAGAGCTTTTTATTTTTTACTTGAAACAATTAAGTTCTTAAGAAATAATGGAAAACTAAGTTTCTAAAACACTCCAGAAAGGTTCCTATCTGAATAAAATAAAAAAGGTCTCCCTTCTTCTACTCAGCTGTGATATATAAGTACGTATTTAATAGCAATATGGTCTTATCATCTAATTTAACTGCATGAATCACAAAAACATTTTCAGACAAGATTGCTGATTTATAAATATAACACAAACTCTAGAAACGATTTTTAGCAAAACAGCTTCAAAATTTTCCTACGTAGCAAAATGTTCCTTTGGAAATTAATCTTTAATGCTTTTGGACTGTTCCAGTAAATGCAGCTTTATATCTCCAGCACTAAGCTATAATTACCACCCAAATTTCTTTGTCTCTGGATAACAGATAACATTGTTTTATTCTCTACTACTCTAATAATGGTACATTATTTTAAAAATGTCTATTATAGTGTCAGACTTATATCTTCATCATTGACAAATACTGAGAGATTAAAGTAGAAATAAAACAAACCAGAAAAACCACTTTATAAACTGTGAAGTTTTGAAATGTTGGTAACAATGAAAAATGAGCAACTGTTATCACCCAAATTTAAAATGTACCCAACCATTCATTAATGTTTATGACAGTGGTAGTACATGCTTTTGTCAGTAGCTGCACTGACACTGGTTTTGGGGGATACAGAACTCATTTTATGATTCAGTTACTGAAAACAAAGAACCACCACTTTAATCCAACTGGCTGGGTCACAGTTTGTAACCATAGGTTACAATTTGACCACCAAGAGTCTGAATTCTGAAAATATAAACTCACCAGGGTTAGTGGAAGACTGTTTCCAAGCTAAAAAAAAAAATGTAGCTAACTTCAGGAAACCTTTTACATAAAAATGAAAGGATTATCTTAGCGCGTTTTGGCCCTGTGTATACCAGCTGTGCCAGTAGCTCCTAATAAACAGAAACACATGAAACCAAAGGGGTTTCTTTCAAAAATCTAAAAATGAGGAGGCAAGATTGGAAACCAACTTCGGAAATCTATACGAGGCTGCCAGGCCAACAAATAACTGTCAGAGTGACTTTGTTCCTTTGTTCTTTCAACATGGGAACCAGTGCAGAATGGCTCATGCCCACAGTTGACAGGCCATTTACAGCCACGATCATGTCTCCACATCTGGTCAAAGACAAATACAAACAGAAACAGAATGTTACTATTTTAATGGCATTTAAAAGATTCCAATTGTTCAGCATGAAAATCTCAACTTTACTTATTGATTTACTGTTAACAACAATGGTATATTATCTATTTGGAGAACCATCTGGAAAACTTTTAAGCATATGCTGGCTTTCCCTGACTAATCAATAATATCCCTGGGCAAACCCCTCTCATAACTAGTATGTGGAGTTCAAGGAAAAGTAGAATAATTTTCACATACTAGCTTAGGCATATAAAAATACAAAGCACCCAATGATGCATTTGGAGAGTGTTGGTCACTGTTATTATTACTATTTTTATTTTTAAATTTTTTTGTGGTGCTGGGGGGCAAATCCAGGGCCTTACACATGCTAGGCAAATGCTCTACTACTGAGTTACATCCCTAGCCCATTGGTTATTTGATTATTATTTCTCTATTCATTCTTAGAGTTCATATACCTGAGGGTTAAATTGAGACTAAGGCTCATATTTCCTCTTCTTTCAGCTACAATACTCATTGTCCTCCACATATAAGCGGGCAATGAATCTGAGGACTTTTTCATCCTTACGATAACAACTTTTATAATCATCCTTATGATTTTTTTCACCTTTAGTTTATAACATTAAAATGCTGTTTTATTGTTAACTATTTCAATTTCTTTTTGGAAGTAGGTGGGGTACAAATTAAAAACTAAGTAACTGAGGCTTAGCTGATAATTTAAGTTGATTAATTCATTTGCTTATCTTAAAGTCATGACCTTTTTCATCTTTTTTAAAAAAATTTTTTTTAGTTGTAGATGGACACAATATTTTTATTTTGTTATTTATTTTTATGTGGTGCTGAGGATCGAATCCAGTCCCTCACGCATGTGAGGCAAGCTCTCTACCACTGAGCCACAATCCCAGCCCCCCTTTTTCATCTTTATCAATAGAGACTGATCTGGAGCATATTTCTTTCTTTTTTTTTTTTTTTAAATATATTTTTAGTTGTAGGTGGACACAATGTCTTTATTTTATTGCTGTGTATGTGGTGCTGAGGATCGAACCCAGGGCCTCACGCATGCGAGGCAAGTGCTCTACCGCTGAGCTACAACCCCAGCCCCTGGAGCATATTTCTTATTAACTTTTTACAGTATTATTTAACTGTCTTTCTCTTTGCAAACAGTGTAAACTATCTATGTTCAGCATTCCGTCTAGTATGAATACATTTGCTGTTTTGTTTTTTTTTTTGGTAGTGGGGATTTAACCCAGGGGTGCTTTACCACTGGGCCACATTCCCAGACCTTTTTATTTTTTGAGACAGGGTCTCACTAAGTTGCTGAGGCTGGCCTCAAACTTGCAATTCTCCTGTTTCAGCCTCCTGAGTTGCTGGGATTGTAGGTGTGTATCACTGCACCCAGTTGAATATATTTACTTTTCAAAAAACAGGTTCTTCCATTGAAAACTATGCACTAAGACTTTACAGTTTAGCACCTCTTCCCTCTTGGTGATAATCTCTTGACACAACATTTTTTTCTTTCTTCTCTCAGTGCTTGAACTTTGAAATAGAGAAGCTGGCTGAGTGAGGACCTCCTGTCCAGTGGTGGCTGTCAGCAGAGGGGTCAGAGGCTAGTGTTCTGGAGCCAGGCAGTCCTGGGTTTGAATACCAGTCAACTGCGTTCAGCTATTTGATTGTGGGCAAATTTCTTAGCCTTCCCCAGCTTCAGTTACTTTGTTTGTAAAATAGGTATGAAAATACACTTACTGTGTGTGGGTGTTAAGAAGATTAAATGATGCAAACACAGCCCTTAATACTTTGCCTGGCATATGGTAAACTACTGCACATTGATTCATCAAATACTTACTGAGATCTTACTACATGCAAGACACTGCTATGGCAGCTGCTCAAGATATAACAATAAATGGAACAAAATTCCTCCCTCACCAGGCATGGCAGCACATTCCTGTAATCCCAGCAGCTCAGGAGGCTGAGGCAGAAGGGATGCAAATTCAAAGCCAGCCTCAGCAATTTAGAGGGGCCTCAAGCCACTTAGTGAGACCCTATCTCAAAGTAAAAAATAAAAAGGACTGGGGATGTGTCTCAATGGTTAAGCACCCCTGGGTTCAATCCCTAGTACAAAAAAAAAAAAAAAAAATTCCTCCTTCATGGAGTTCCTATAAATACCTGCCTGACCTTTTGGGTACAGATGTGTGCTGTGGGGAAAAATAAAATAGAGTCATCTAATGGCAGGACTGGACCTAAGTGGTTTGTGTGGAAAAACTGCTCAGAGGTTATTGTCATGTCACAATGTATTCAATCAAGTCACTTGGGTTCAGTTCTGGTCATTAGATTAATAAAATAACAGCTTTTAAGTGGCAAGATAGTAAAGGTATTACTCCAGTCTAGACGGGGTGGCAAATGTTTTCTGGAAAGGGCCACATGGTAAATATTTTATATTCTGTGAATCATATAAAGTTGCAGTCTTACAGTTTCTGTCACAACAACTTAAATCTGTACAGAAGCAGCCATAGATGTTATCAAGGAATGAGCATGGCTGTTACCAAAACTTTATTTAAAATAGAGAGTAGGCTGAATTGGGTACTAAACCCTGGGCTAGATCATGTCTAGCTTAACACACACAAATTCCATCATTAATGAGAATACCACTCACTTTAATCTTCCATCGTAATAAGCAGGAGTTCCCAAGACAATGGTTTTAATGAAGAAAGGCTGATTGGTGTGGTTCTCCTCATATCCTCCCACAATACTAAAGCCCCAGCTTCCCAAGTAGCTTCTTCGTAAAACTATATCATGGCAGCTATGAAGGGCACTGTGAACAAACACAAAAGTAGAGAAAAAGTTCAAGTAGAGGCTCTAGCCTGTTTATCTTTGCTATAACTCCATAACTTGGTATACATACCACTCTTGGTAAAAAAGAGAAAGCTACTTTATTTCCTTTTCACATTATTATTATTGTTGATGCTGGGTATTGAGTTCAGGGCCTAGTGCATGACAGGTAAGTGCTCTAGCACTGCGCTATACCTCTGGTCCCAACTATATAATTCTGACCACCCATTTTTCAGCACACAGACAGTCCTAGGTAGACTCAAACTTCTCCAGCCTTTTCAGTCCCCTCTTCCCAAGTGAAGATGTATACATATACACATGCATTTAAAGAAACTTAAATATACCTGATTACTGATGACACCTCATAAATATGTAAAAAAAAAAAAATGATAATGTGCCTGTATTTGCTCACTGTATTGCTAACAACATCCTCAATCTAATAATCACTTGAATAAGAATAAGTACAAAAGTAGTATGAGAGAGGTCTAGTATTGCCACTCTCAATTCTCAAATGAAAGAAGAAAATGACCATTACTGAAGCTTTCCAAAAGAGGGTAGACAATTATCTTTTTTCCCCCAGAAGCCCTACCTCAGGTCCTATTTGCAGTTCATATGAGAAGGTATTTGTTCTTCTTTTTTGCACTCAAAATGCTTTCATTTTAAGGGAGACTCTAAAGTCAAAACAGTACTTAGTATCAGAAAACACTAACATAAAAATATGTCTTTCCTTTTTATATCATGGACACTGATATGCTACTGCCAGTTTGGAGAATGCTGTCCAGTGAGGGAGAAAAAAAAATCTACTTATGTGTCCATAGCTCTATAGATGTGGGAATAAGCAGTGAGTAAAAACTGGAAAAAATTTAAAATTCTAGAAAAATATCTTTTTGTAATAAAAGTATCTTTCATTATTAAGTGAAACCAGATATATGGACATACAGGGCGAGGTTTCTTGTTTTTAACATATTAAACAAGATTTCTTCATAATGCTATTTCTGTAAAGTGATATACATGTCAAAACTTTTAACCTAGTTTCCAGTCTAGTTTCTTAGCTCACTGACAAGAAAGAACTTTTAAAGAAGATTCTCGGATGGAGAAAGATCCCATGCACTGGCCTGATTTTCAGGAACAGTGTAGGTTATTCTTATTATTCTGAATCTCCTTCAACAAACAAAAAGATAGTATTCTGGTATGCTTATAGCAAAGAACAGTGGAAGAATCTCCCTTCTTAGGAAATGCAGAGCCGCTACTCTGGCATGAAATCTGCTTATAGGGGCTACCTATACTCACAGAGGATGATGTGTGGCTATTAAATGTAAGTCCGTGGACAACAGGGACCTCTATAAATGCATGCAATAGTGACCTTTTGTTGAAAGTGTTTTCTTTCAATACAAGTGGGCTCAGAAATAGACTTTACTATACAGCTTACTCCTCACCCAAAACCTTTCTTACTCTGCTTGACACATAAGAAAGTTCTGTGAACAAAGATGTGAACATGCTGAACCAAAAACTAGATTGGCATAACAGATAAG
Source organism: Geosciurus inauris (assembly GCA_004024805.1). Lineage (NCBI taxonomy): Eukaryota > Metazoa > Chordata > Mammalia > Rodentia > Sciuridae > Geosciurus > Geosciurus inauris. The sequence continues at coordinate 26,851 of PVHX01007368.1, read as the reverse complement.
GATGATTAACGGAAGCACTAGGGCCAGTGCTTTTCTCAAGGATGTCACCAGTCTGCTTGCTCCATCAGCAGGGGGGCACAGCAGCTCTCCAGTGCTCACTGGCACCCATGCAGTTTGGGCACCTGGCTTCTCATCCACTGTTCCTGCCATTCTAGGTTTACATTGACAGGTGCAGGTATCAGTCTGAGAACTGAACAAGATAAATGAGCTCCCTCTGACAGCTGGAATCTCACAATTTATACAGTAGCTCTGTAGGAAGTTAACAAAAGCCATGTAATTTGTTTACCTTCTAATGGGAAAAAAATAAATCAGTTTTGATGCATGGAATAAAACACATGATATAATTGTCTTTGTTGAAAAAATAAACAAAAAAACCCCAAAACTTTCTTCACAAGATCTCTACAGGTCTGTGAGACATGAATTCTACTCCAATTTTAGGCCTTTAACTGTCTCCCCTGCTCCCCTCTTAACCAAGAGAACAAGCCAGTTAGGTTATCAATAAAAAAAAATCCAATAATATTTGTGCTTTTTTCTCTGCTTTCCTCATGTGAAAGTATTTTACAAACCATAAAGCACTAGGAGTTGGGCATGGTGGCACACACCAGTAATCCCAGCATTTTAGGAGGATGAGGTAGGATGATTGCAAGTTCAAAGCCAGCCTCAGCAACTTAGTGAGGCCCTAAGCAACTTAGCAAGACCCTGTCTCAAAATAAAAAAATAAAAAGGACTGGAGATGTGGCTCAGTGGTTAAGTGCCGCTGAGTTTAATCCCCAGTACCAAAAACAAAAACAAACCATAAAGCAATATATGACTACTAGTTATTATAACTTTATTCCACGTGAATCAGAAACTGGTATAGTCTTCTTGTTTACTTTTATTTTAAAGAATCAGTAATGTTTATACTTGGTTAAGAGTCAAAATGTTTCACCATAGCTCACTTTTAGACTTGTATATATAGTAAGAATTGAAACTGGTTTAGAAACTAAAGATAGTAACATGCATTCTTGCCATCTCAATAACAAGAACAACCATCCAGAGAAAGGAGTGTACTCTGGGATGCCACTGGAGGTACCATATGCTTCTATGACCCTGACATGAACCAAGTACAGTATGTTTTGGGCTGGTCATAGTCAGTTATGAAGTAATGGACTCTTTAAAAAGGTGGAATGCTAAAAAGGTAATGATTTGGCTTTGAAATTTGTGTGTCTGACAAAACCCCAAAATTCTGCCTTTTTAGTGAAAGTTAAAAAACAAAAAGGGGCTTTTGGAAAGGCTCCTATAATGGGGTATAGCCTCAAACAACAGCTTGGTTTTTCCTGTGAAAGATGCATGTGAAGTCTAAGCACAGATCAGAATGAGTGTTGGTAATGGCAGCTTTTCTAAGCAAGCAACTAGAACATCTAATCTTATGGCCAACATACATGAGATCCTTAATAAGGAAGGGCAGAACTGTTTTCCTCATTTTTATAATCATGTAAATCTTTTTAGCTTAGCTCTTATTATTGAATTTCTTTTAAAATGTAATAGGAAAAATTACCATTTTTTAAAGTAATCTGATTTGATTTTGATACTTTTATCTAATTAAATCCTTTGCTCCCAACAAGAGGTAAGTTCACTATGTTAACTTTAACTGAAAAGGACTGTAAGTATTATTATTCCACAAAAGAACCAAAAGCTATCAGTACCTTGGAAGTCCAAGCCACATGACCCAGGACGGAGACCAACTGGCATCATACTCGTTCTCACTGAAAGTACTTGGCTGCTCTTCCGAGGTCTGAGTTGCCTCCTCGACAATCTGGACCTCCAGTGCTTTGAGGACAACAGCTGGGGAAGCAGCACTGGCTTTTAGCATAGCAACAGCCTCACTGTGACTCAGATTGGTCAAATCGATGCCATTGATATTCAGCAACACATCACCTATTCAAGTGAAGAAACCAAAAAATATGTCCTCCAGCCACCAAATGATTATTTCCCTACAAAACTTGTCTGTAAACTAGTCAACAAAGGTTTCAATAACTCAGGTAAGGTAAAAAGGTCACTTTTTACTTCTTTATAATTTTTACAGCAGTGATAAGTCCAATTCATTATGGCCTAAGGCACCTTGATATGACGGGAAGTTCAAATCATTCACTTGAGTTTTGTTGTGTACAGGCCCTGGGCATATTATTTCTCTTCTCTGAATTTCAGATATTTCTACAGTTTTTTTTCCAGTACGAAAACTGGGAAATTTATTTAGCAATAAATTTTAAATATATTCTAGTTTATATTTACACAGTTCTATACATAAAGACAACCTGCACAGTTCACTCAGGGCAAACAAACCAGAATATGTATAGAGAAGACACTGTTGTGCCAATCGATTGAAACTTGTGATTTGAACATTTTCCCTTGCTTGAGAGAGAAAAGCATGTTTGTTGCTCTCCCAAGTAATAATGAAAAACCGCAATGGGGATTATATAAAAGGTTAGGAAAGAAAGGATTAGTTCTATAGGAAGCATACATTTGTGCTAGAAAGTCTATAGAAAAATCTCCCTCTCCCAATTTATCATCCATTTTTCAGATTATTACAGGTAAACCTTCTCATCATAGAAAACTTGGAAAATACAAGGAACTAAAATTATCTCAATTCTAAAACTGGACAAATAATTTTTTTTAAAAAAAGGCAGCCTTACTGAGATAATAGCTCATATACCATTCAATTCGCCGATTAGAAATAAACAATTTATGGTTTGTAGTATGTTGCGCAACTACTACCACAATAATTTTTAGAACATTTTTAACATCCCCTGAGAAACCCCATGAGCAGTCACTCCCTGCCCATAAAATTCAAGCAACCACTAATCAACCTTCAGTCTCTATAGGTTGTTTACTTTTTATTGAGTTTTAATAGTTTCTTATATATTCTAGGTATGTCATATATACATGATTTGCAAATATTTTCTCTCAATCTGTGGGTTTTTTGTTCTTTTTAAAACTTTTTGGGTGGTGTTATTTGCAGCACAAAGGTTTTAATTTTGATGAAGTTTAGTTTATCTATATTTTTTATTTTGTGATTTGTCCTCCTAGTGTCATATCTAAGAAACCAGTGCTCAATCCAAGATCATGAGGATTTAAATTTGTGTTTTCTTCTAAGAGTTTTATCTCTGAAATTTAGGTCTTGGATCCACTATGAGTTAATTTTTACATATGGTATGAGGCAGGAATCCAAAGGAAAAAAAGTGTAGGCTCAACTTTATTTCCATATGAACAACTAAGTCAATGAAGACTGATGTTTTTATCATGGTAATACTGGTTAATTACACCTTCTCATGCATGCAAATTATAGAGCATGCAGAAGGAACGTAAACTAGTGAGTTTGTCCCTAAAATGAAATCGTCTTCTGCCCCACTTCCTCTTTTAGTCTCCTTCTACACAGACATTTTTTCACAAGCATCATTCGTATCTTTTTTTTTTTTATTTTTTTAAAATTTTTTTAGTTGTAGATGGACACAATGTCTTTATTTTATTGCTTTGTATGTGGTGCTGAGGATCGAACCCAGGGCCTCGCGCATGCGAGGCAAGCGCTCTACCGCTGAGCCACAATCCCAGCCTGCATCATTCCTATCTTAGTGAGAAGACCCTTCAAAGTGTCTGCCATAATGCTGAAGCGTAAGTCTTTTAGAGGATCTTTTCCAAAATAAAAATCCAACAAAGTAATGGTTTGTAAATTCTGGAACCATTATTAAATTTCAACAATTTTCTTTTATATTGGATATTTACCTAACCCCATAGGAAGGTGTCATACTTTCACATGCAAGGGACATTCAAGGACATTTGAAAAAGTTATGTGTAATAAGAAACTTTGTAGATAAGCTTTTTTTTTTTCAGGCTGTCCTCAAACTTTTAATTCTTCTGCCCCAGCCTCCCCAGTAGCTGGGATTATAGGTATGTGCCACCATGACACTGTTCCAGATCCTGTCTTACCTCTCTTGATTCTGCCATCTCGTGCAAGGCAGCCATGAGGTGGCACACTGGTCACAAATATGGGCAGTTCACCACTCTTGCTTCCTCTGCCTCCAGCAACTGTCATTCCAAGGGACTCATGTGGTTCCTTTTTTACAGTAATATGTTTTTCTTGACATGTAACACACTGAGTAAGATCCTAAAGCAAACAGGAAAAAAAGATATTGGATAATGAATAATAAATAGCTGAGGTAAAAACAGCTTATTAAACCAAAGTGATAATTTACATGGCATTTATAAAGTGATTTTATTTTTTTTATCCCTAAGGACTGAAAGCAACACATAGTTCTTAAGAGGTACATTGAATATCAGTGTCAAACTTTGAACTAATTTATTTTTATATGACATTTATGGAACTCAAAAAATTTAGAACTGTTGATATATGGAAGTCAAAAAAAAAAAAATCAACACATCATTTGTATAATTATCTTGAGCTCCAAGATAGATCAACTCCATAAAAGTAAATAATGCTTTTGAATCTTAAATTCTGAAGATAAGCCAATTAATTTTACTTGCATCTTTCTCCCCAATTCTTTGTAAGAAAAGTTAACAGAATAAGCCAGGCGTGGTGGCTCATGCTTGTAATCCTAGCACTTTGGGAGGCTGAGACAGGAGAATCGCGAGTTCAAAGCCAACCTCAGCAAAGGCGAGGTGCTAAGCAACTCAGTGAGACCCTGTCTCTACATAAAACACAAAATAGGGCTGGGGATGTGGCTCAGTGGTCGAGTGCCCCTGAGTTCAATCCCCACTACCAAAAAAAAAAAAAAAAAAAAAAAGTTAACAGAATAGTACAAAAGTGAAGTGTGGATTTTGCAAACTGCCAATACAAAACAAAACAAAACAAAATAAATATAGAGATCTATCTTTTGATTCTTACTGATGAGGACTGTAAGTGCTTGGGCATGAGGCAAATGCAAATCTACTTTCAAAACCTTTATAAAAAGTTGAAAGGATAAAAAACAACCCCAAAATTTTGAAAATATCAATGACATGGAAATAAATGTCCAATGAACTAATATTCTCAGGAGAAAACTCTTTTTTGGTACCAGGGATTGAACCCAGGGGCACTTAATCACTGAGCCACATCCCCCACATCCCCACCAGGCCCTCCCCCTTTTTTATTGTGAGACAGAGTCTAGCAAGTTGCTTATGGCCTAAGTTGCTGAGGCTGGCTTTGACCTTGCAATCCTCCTGCCTCAGCCCTAGAGTTGCTGAGATTACAGGTGTGCACCACCATACCCAGAAGGAAAAAGCTATCTTTACTAACACTTGTTACTGTTATTCAGACTGAGTCACTCCTGACAGTAAGAAAAAGAGAATTTTAAAATATTATTGTTCTTTTGAATTAGAATTCAGTAATAAGATATACATATGCAATATCAATATTAAAATAATAACTAACATTTATTAAGGCTTAACATGTGCAAAGTTAATAGCCTGAATGTATTCTTTCATTTAATCCTCACAATGGTGCTGAAAGTAAATACTATTACTAGCTCCATTTTACAGTTGAGGAAACAAGTTCAGAGAAATCTGGTAACCTGCAATTATAAGTGATTGCAAAGAATTTGAACTTACACTTGTTAAAAGTATATATAATATTATTTTAAAAAGCCAACATGTACTTAATTGTTGATAATGGTATTTACCAAATCTCTAAAGTAGGCTCAGAAACCTAAGCTTGTCTGCTCTTCTATGGACCTGCAATTCATGTATAATTAAAATTTTATCAAAGGAGGCAGGCGCGGTGGCGCAAGCCTGTAATCTTAGCACTTAGGGAGGCTGAGATAGGAGAATCGCAAGTTCAAAGCCAGCCTCAGCAACGGTGAGGTGCTAAGCAACTCAGTGAGACCCTGTCTCTACATAAAACACAAAATAGGGCTGTGGATGTGGCTCAGTGGTCGAGTGCCCCTGAGTTCAATCTCCAGTACCAAAAAAAAAAAGAAATTTTATCAAAGGAACTACTTGTATAGCAGTGTGGTATTCCTAGAAAACGTTCTGACACTGTGAACTTGTGAACATTGTTAAGGCAGTCCTTTCATCTAAAGGTATGAAATTTATGTTAGTATTCTTCAAAACTGGCCAAATACAACTTGGTTATGAAAACAACTAAGGGGAACAGCCTTAAGTACACTTACTTAAATATACCCTTATGAATTTAGGCAATTAAGGTTGGTTGTTTTATAGCTTTAGATGACTGAAATGTATGCGATTTTTCCTCAGAGAACTAAAGCAAACTTCAAAGATTATATTCAGTATGTTTCAAAACCATATAAATGCTTATCCAAGCATCTAAGAGGTATAGTGTGTACTGTAATTTTTTAATGATGATTATAACCATCTGAATAGGCTGTCTTGGTGAATTTGGGCGCATTTGGTTTCCATGGGAGATTTTTTTTCAATCAGATCCTGATACAACAAATGCTAGTAGTAAAAAGCTAAATTTATAATTCATTCTATGTGGTTGTTCAAACCAATTAGGGATTATGCAGTACCTAGAATTAAGAATAAATTTGGCATTACTTTTTAAAACAGTGTCACATAAAATTAAAAAGGATAAAAATTAGCAGATTTATGACAGAAACATATCTGTGCCCAAAACAAAACAGCAGACTTCTCTATGTGAAGAATAATTAAACGAACTTCTCTATATTAGAATGATTAAATACAATTTTCAAAATTGTTTTGACATTCTAATTTTGTCAGACATCTATATCTCAAAATTAATGTAAAAAATTACTGACGTAAAAGATTTAATTACCAATTTTTGCTTTAAAGTATCATTAATATAAAATATTGACATATATTAGATATATTATGCAACATATCATTACACATATATTAAAGCATATATTAAAGCAAACAACTAGCTATATGAAACATTCAAAATCTTTTTCAAAACAATAACGGTCGCAGTTATTGTTTCAAAGTCATCATTATGAAGGCAAAATTATAGGCTTCCTTTATACATTTTGGTTTTTGTTCAGACAAGAGAACAAATCTGCAGCTGTAATTTCTCCTAAATATTAACTAAACCCCAAACTACTGACACATCTGTACTTAGCTTGGAAAACCACATAAACTTTATGGGCCAAAAGCATTGCCTTTCAGCTATGTTATCTGAGGGTACCAACAGCAGATTCCAAGTGTTAACATTCTATCAAATGTTAACACTTCAATTTAAAGGCTGCTTTAGCAGACAAGGGACTTTCTATGGGTTTTAAGGAGATCAATCAGTAAGTTCTTGTTATCAGTAAGTTTTTGTTAAGTCAAGCACTTCTGTAATTTTACTTAAGGAGAATAACTTTAGAAGCTCCTATTTAGCTTTCATGTTCAGATAATGGTGAGCATTACCTCATTGTTTTACAATTCCTGTCCTTCTGGAAGTTTAGTTATCTAGAAGGATACGTGGAGTAAAAAATACCAAGAATGCTAAAGTACCATTCTTTTTTGAGTTTTGAAATTACTAAGTGAGACATCAAAATTCTCGGCACGGATAAATGACTTTGGAATATATTATGTAGTCAGTGATTTGGAGGCAGAGGTAACAAAGTTCAACATATGGGGATTTTAATGTTGTAGGGCAATATTCCTTTAAGTTAGCACAAGAAAACATGTTATACACGTACCTATCAAAATTTATGATTCATGTTTAATATTCACAAATCTAATTGTTATGTAACATGCCCAACTGCTAAATATAGACATGTTGATCATGTTTTCTTGATGCTTTTTCAATCACATAACTAATACTTACGGTTAAATAAGCAACCCAAGATAAATCTCACTTTCAAGTAGTACTAAGCCAACAGATTTTTCTAGAAGACCATACACTTCTTGTCAACCACTTGACAGAGGAACATTCCTTGCCAAGATACCATCTCTAGTGGCTGAGGAATTGAGACAACAGAAGTCACTCTTCAAGATACAAAACTTCCAATAGAATAATAGCCTGCATTTAAATTGTTCTAAACAATCCATTTATTGAAGTATGATTTGTGTACAGAACGCCTCCATTTACAATTTATCAGCTTGTAACAGTGATCCTTTGAGGACAACATACATTAATAAAAATCACCCTCACCTTATGTGAGCTTGGTCTGCTGTGAGAGGACAGCTGCGCATGGTGCTGGCTGCTGCTGTGACTTCCTGTTTCTCGGACTGTGTTACCAGGCTGGGGTTTTCCTGGTCTAGCAATTGTTAATTGCACCCTCTCTCCACTGGCCTGGAGGGAACACATATACATTAATACTGTTGTGAGGGATGTTTGCCATTTTAAAAAGATTACAGGCAGTGTAATTTTCTATGAACTTCTCAATCATTGTTTAGGGGCTTTACCTGGAAAGCTGAATGTACCTAGTGGCAGAGATGATGAAGTTCTTTTCATTAACTAATATTTTAAAACTTCTGTGGTTGAAACACACACACCCTTGCATAATAAATTGTTTTAAATGTTTATGATCTTCATTTTAAAATTTAGAGGCCTGTTATCTTAATTTAAAGAGAGATTCACACCCATTATGTTTTAAAAGTTATTTTGTCCTTGTTTTTAAAGCACGGGTCTGGTTTACTTGATGTCTATACTTGGCATGGCCACAATCCCAATTTTACTATTATTCCTATGGAAAAATATGAGAGCTTGCTTTCATGAATTGTAATAAAAAGTAGAAATCTTCCTCATGATTGAAGTCAAAATGTTAAGAAATTACTTTTTTTAAGCTCTTAAATTGAAAAATAAATGATAAACAACTTGAATACCCTACTACAAAGCATTTGCTATTTAAACATTTTCTTAAACTAAATAGTTTCAGGTAGGTTCTTCAAATAACAAAGGAATAACATTCAGCCAGGACCTCTACGTAGCCCGGAGACTTGATTTAAAGGGTAGATGCCAAGGTGAAGTGTTCAGAATCCTGTGATTTAAAATTCTGACACTTCACAGGTTATTACATTGCACTATGTGAAGAGTTGAATAGCTCCCTTTGGGATTTTATTTCATTATACAGACTCATTTTCCTTCCTGCTTATTTTATAACCAGAAATCAGTATTTCAACTTCAGTTGTAGGCTGCTTATACACACTATTAATGGAAGCAAATCCTATTTTTTAAGAATTGCTTGAAAGACAAAATTCTGTGAATGTGATGAAGTGTGCATTTAGAATTTAAATGACAAACTAGCATGTGGATTTAGTCTACTTTTAAAAGCCTGTGCATTTAATGTTTTCGGGCTTTAAACACAGTAAACATTATGTTAAAAATCAAGATTTTTAAAATGCAGGATGCTGCTGGGTGCAGTGGTGCACACCTGTTATACCAACAATTTCGGAGGCTGAAGCAAGAGGACTGCGTCTGAGGACAGTCTCCAGAAACCTAGTAAGACCCTCAGCAACACAGCGAGAACCTCAAAATAAAAAATAAGAAGGACTGGAGATGTAGCTCAGTGGTAAAGCACTCTTGGGTTCAAGCCCTACTACCTAAATAAATAATTAGAAATTAAAGTGTAGGCTGCCCAGATCACAAAACCCGTAATTCACGAGTGAATGCCCCTGTTGCTGGAGTATAAATTAGTGTAACAGGTGTGAATCTATGTTTAAAATAGATTTAAAATGAGTCATGAACCTCTAAAATAGTTTAACACTTACAGACGTGTGTGTGTATGTTTCAACTACAGAAGTTTTAAAATATTAGCTAATGAAAAGAACACACTTCCTCCCCATCATCTGCCCAGGTAAAGCCCTAGAATCATTCATAAAAGTCTGATCTTTCTGGAGTGAGTTTAGCAGAGAGACAAACTTGAAAACAAAACATGGAAGAAGATTGGTGCTTTTTTAAAAAAATTTTTAAGGAATTCAAAGTATTTTAAACACATCATAAAATTTTCATACTCCTGTAAAATACGTAGGGATAGTCATTATTAGAGAGAAGACATGTTTTCAGGAAGAAGGTGAGCACAAACCAGCTGGGAGTGAATCCAGAGATGATCTACAGGTTCAGCAGCATGCTGTGACATTTAATGACAGGGGCCATACCCACAGTGAGAAAGGTGAAACAAAAAGATGTTTTTCTTAGAGTAGCATAACAAAAAGCTATAAAGCAAAACCAGCATCATTATAATTGAGTATCTGGTTGACAGTCACTGAGAAATGTATCTGCAACACAGAATCAAATAACAATGAGCATTGAAGTAGATAAGAAAATCCAAGCCTCCACCCCTTTTATCACACAGAGAGGGGATTCAGGTATTGGTCTCATTTTATAGACCTGGTTTAAAGAAACTGGATGCCCAAAAATTCTCGAAAAAGACATTATTGAGACTCATTTCTGTGGATATTAGCCAGTTGTTACACTGCTGAAAACCAGTTCATCTTGTGACAGTGGAGACTGGTGGGAGGGAAAAGGTAACAAAAAGGAGAAAGAAAAAAAGAAAGAGGAGAAGGAAAAAGAAATCTAGTACTTTCATGAATTTGAGGAAATAAGTAAGAAATAAATATGAAGTAAGAAGATTAATGAAAGAATATACTATCATATGTACATTTTCTCAGGCAATGCTTAAATACTCTCTCTAAACACACTCATAAATAGGCAAAGGTTAAATATTCAGCATCTTAAATGAGTTTCTAACCAAAATGTAAAACATATAGCATACAGGCAGAAACTTTTAAAATTTTCTCTGATAATATTTCATATTTGGACTTTTAAAACTAAAGGCATTGTATTTTGTGGTATAAACTTTCCCAAACTCTGGAAAATTGAAATTGCTCAATTTAAGCTTCTTTTTGAAAAAAATTAGAAGTCTTATTGTTTTTGGATTATAGAAAATGAAGGAAAAATACAGAAAATAAGACAGTTAAATCACATTTACTCTAAACAAAGATATCGACATTAATGTTATAGAGAACATCATTCCGAACATTTTTTATATGTATGTCCACAGATGTATGATTACATATTGACACAAAAGCACCTTTCCTGTAAATTCTTGGTCTATATCTTTCTGTCAACAATATGTTGTGGGCATCTTAAATGAAAATAAGTACAAGCTGGGACTATAGGTGTACACCACCACTCCTGGCCAAGAAAGATTATTCTTATTAAAAAAATTACTTGTCCTCTACTTATGTAGATCCTAAAGGGGAGTTAAAAGACCTGCTAAGTCTTAGCCTAGGTAATTACAGTTTCCCTGAGCCCCACCTCCCTCCTCATTACAGGTGGATACTGCTCTCTGTTATATCTGGTTACTAGGTGGAATCCAGAAGTCAAACGAGAATGAAAGGGAACTGTAGAGCTTATGCTATTAGAATCCACCCAAAAGTCCACAGGGAAAAGTTTTTAGAAAAAAAACTTTGTCTATAAGAAACTTATACTAGTGTGAATTTTAAAGAATTAAGGGTAGCCATGTCTGATTTTTCCAAGCTTATCAAATGGCCCCTAAATTCTGATGTTATGTACCAATCAAAACAAAACAAATATAGCCAGATGTTAAGGCTCAGCATTCGGCATCTACCTGAATAATCTGGGCGGCAAGCTCTGGGGTCCCATGCTTCAGGTCGTGCCCGTTGATGGCCAGCACCCGATCGTTGCTGCTGAGCCTTCCATCCTGGGCTGCCAGACCCCCTTCCAGCAGGTCAAGAATAAAAACGCCTGGCTCATCTGTCCTTCGTACTAATTTAATGCCAAGCTGTTCACCAGAGTCCCGTTTATGAAGAACCACATGGAAAACCTCTTCCCGGAGAGAGTTACTGTCAGAATGGGTGTACGCTCGGCTGCCAAAGCGCCTCTCCCGTAGCACAGTAAGATGCAGCGTGTTACAGGGCTGGGAAAGGACAGCTCTGGCATAGTTATGGGACACATTGCTGATATCATAGTTGTTGACCTAGGAAAAAAAAGAATTAGGACCAATACATAATAATCTTTCATTTTCTTAATTTGCAGAAATGTTTATATGCCACTTCCCATGGAAATCAAGATTGTGAAATGCTATACAGTCATTGTTTATAAAGAAGACCACTTTGAAAACATTTTAAAATATAGTTTCTAAAATTAACTTAAAATGACTAGCACTGGAGAGAGAATAGTAGGTTCACAAGCTTTGATGATAGTCTTGAATTAGAGTCCTTGGTTCTGCCATTTATTAACTGACAACCTCAGGCAAATTACAGAACTTGTTTGAGTATGTTTCCTCAACTGCAAAATGGGTCTACCATCTACGTCTCTGGATCAGTTTGAGACTGAGAGATCTATATTAGCACAGGGCAAATGCTACTGAAATAGTAATTCTAGTGGAAAAGAAACTGAAGCTCTGCTGTGTTCCTTCATTTATTTTTCCAAATGAAGTACACTTAACCCAGAGAAAATAAACTGAATTCTATTTTAAGAAAAGTGGCACATTCCAAGTGCACAACCTATTTTAGATGAGTGACTTTCTAAGAAAAGTAGGTAATTAAAATTTCACTCTAATTCTTTAGTATACAAGTATACATCTAACTCACTAATCATAACTCAATATTTGTATATCATGTATTAAAACTTACAACCTTGAAATAATTAGTGACTGATCCTTGGACATGTAACACCACTTCCAGTTTCAAATATTTATCTAGTAAATAATCGTAATTTTTAGTTTTTTTTTTTTAAACAATTAGAGGTCTTTGAATTGATCTGATATAAAACAAACATTCTCTGAACATTTTTAATGGGGCAGGCTATGGGTTAGGTGTTTGTGATCACCTGAAATCCTTAAATCTTTTTCATATAAATTCATGTTAAGCCAGGTCTCCCCTTTCCTATTTATCTGAGATTGATATATCTTTTTGGGGTTTGCTTGGTTTTTTTCTGGGATGAACTTTACTAACTTGAACAATACTAATTTTGAACATTACTAACTTGAATTTTGTTGCTTTTCACCTAACAATATCTTATAAACTTCAGTCATCAAATTGATAGCTGTCACACACAAACTTGCTATTCTCCCCAAGTCTGCAACACAAATGCACTTTAGTACAAATCCAAGACTGACAGAAATGTTGACTAATATGGGTCAAGACCAGAACTTTAAGGCAGTTTCTGCAAAAGTAGGCTGACATGGACTCATCAGCTAGAAGCTACCTATCTCTAGGTTTACATTTTTCCATCTTAAATTTGGTCATATCATGAAGAACTCTACATCTGGCTGAAATCCAACTATTTTTTTCCAGCCATATGCAAACATATTGTCTCATATTTTCTTTGTGAAGTGGATTGAAGAATATCCTACAAATGGAAAAAGATTCATCCTTCATGAATGCACAGTTGCCAGTGAAATTCAGAGAACACAAAGACCACACAAAATGCTCCTTCTAGATTTTGTAAAAGCAGCACCAGCACTGTAAACTCTACCACATTTCTGGGTTTTGTGTGTGTGTGTGTTTTAACCAAAGTAATCAATACATGACTAATTATATTCCTTCAAAACTGGAAACAAATTATGGATGATTTTTATCAAACTAAAATACTTAATAATGTCCTAAAATGTTACTTTTAATAATGATAATGATATTGATAAATTTATAAAAGCAGTTCTTAAAAATTGTATGAATTTGTGAACAACAGCAAAAGACCCCAAAAGCCTACAGTCTTCCTTTGCAAAGAGGCTATTTAATAGAGTAACATAAATATGTGTATATATATTTTTCTCTCTCTATCTGTATTTCAACATGGGGAAAACAAAGTCACCTACGGTTAACTGCACATGGTTTGCTAAAATGAAACTACAGCTTTGCTCTCTGGTTTACCAATGATCTTACTGCTTCTTGGGCATTTTCAAATTGGTTTACCCCTCAGTTTATATGAAGTAGAAAACAACAACAATAAAAAACCAAACAGGGTTTTTTTCCAAGTGTTTTACTTTTTTCTTTTTGTGATACTAGGGGTTCAACCCAGGGCCTTGCCCTCTACCGCTGAGCTACACCCCCAGCCCACAAGAGTTTTACTTTTGAATGACCACAAATACTTCTCCACTTCTGGACAAAGTGGGTAGCTTCACTTACTGCTGCAACACACCACTGTGTGTGTGTTTGTGGGGGTGAGTATTCCACTAATCAGTCACAAAATAGTGAAACCTACACTAAAGGGGTGGCAGAGCAAGCGGAAGGAAGAGGTAGGTATCTGCAGATCATGGTGAAAGACTCAACAACAAAGCTAAAGAAGGAAAAGTCCTTGCACTTGGGTACCTAAGAGATAGTTTTTCTTGTTCATAAGTATTTTATCTTTCTAGAAATTATCCCATTTTTTGAGCTTTAAATAGCATTACACTGATTCAAACGTCCAGACCAGTCTTCATATAAACTCCAGTCATATACAGAATTCTTACTATCACTATCTCTGAAGTTTCAATATGCCAATAAATTATCTTGTTCTATGCTAATTGTTTTTTGAGGAATACTTATTTCTTCTTAAAGACAATCTGCTGCAACCTTCTGGGACAATAGAAAGGGTTGTATCAGGAGTTATAAAAAATGCAGTTAGAATTCTGGGAGTGTATTTGGGAGTCAGTAAGAGAGGACTAAGATTTCTGAACTCTATATCTTAAATTTCCCTAGTATAAATTGTAAGTAAATTGGGCTAGGGTGGTATAGTTCAGTGAAAAAGCACTTTCCTAGCATGCATGGGCCCTGTATTCAATTCCCTAGCATCACCAAAAAAAAAAAGTTAATTAGTGTTTTGTGGTTCTGACTATAGTCAGTAATCAATATACAGAAGGATAAATGGAACATAAAGGTAAGAGATGGATGGGAAAACCAGGCACCGGAAGTGCAGATGAGTAGGAAAGTTCAACCTGGGTGAAGGTCACCTTGGACTACTCAGTCATGGAGTCCAAGCCAGGAAGAATCTAGCATGCCCAGAGAGCTTGATTCTGTGTGCACACTCACACATGGGACTGAAAATTAAGGTAGGAGAAAAAAAATTACATTCAAAGCATATGGGGATATAGAAAAAAATAAACTCTGTTTTGCACATAAATTTAGAAAAACTTTTATATAACTCAGTTTCCATAATATCACAATTTTCTTTAAACTTGAACAAAAAGGCCCAAGTTAACAGAATCTGAAGATACCTGAAGAATCTGGTCTCCAGCAAGGAGTCTCCCATCTCTGGCAATAATCCCATCCCGGTATACTTCCTGGATGACAATGTTAATTAGTGGCGTTTCATTGCCACCCACAATGCTAATTCCTAACTGAATGTATGGATTGGACCGGTGAATTTCAATGGTGGTAACTTCTCCTTCCGGTAAACTAAGTGGTTGTTGTGAAGCTGCCAAGTTAAAAATGAGAGAGGAAGAACAAAGAAAAACAATGTTTTATATTCTGATTCTTTTCAAGTCAATAAGGCTTCTTATTAATATGTAGATGATTAATAACAACAAAGCAATGCCACTGGATAAGAAACAGAATGACAAACAAAATCTATGCTAACATTATCTAAAAATTTCCTCTTTCCAAAGGTGATCAGCAATAATCGATAAATAACTATTGCATATCAGATCACTAGGGCTGGCAGAGTGATCTGATGAAGAAACATTAACACAAACCATGAAGAGAAAGTCTAGGCCATGAACAGTGTAAATAGTTCAAAGCAGTGGAAAGAAAACACTAATTCTCTATTAGATAAGCCCATAGGTATTGAAAAATTGGCCTTATCAAACTCCTAAGAAAGAGGCGGATCTTGACTCTTCGGATTTGAATATGTAGTAGAATTTGTAGTTTGTAAGAGAAAATTATTTTAGAAGTAAATACATAGGGCTAACTGCAAAGATATGCCTAACACCTAGAACTGCAGGCTTTCCATTTATTTCCTAGCAGGGTGTACAGATAGAGCAGTGGTTAGCTCCAGACGTGATTGACGGTTAGAAGTATATTCTTGAAGTCAGATATCAAACCTACATAACCTAGTGGCTATGTACGCTTGACCCTTTAATTTTATCTTCTAATGGTATTTAAGCATTTAATTAATTAGTTAAATAGAAAGTGCTCATATAGTGCCTGACATAGAATAAGCAGTTGATTTCAGCTAATATTTTTGTTTCTGTTCTTGATATTGTTGATTTCTTATGTCAAGAGACAAACAAGTTTCTGAACACATATACATGAATAGTAAGAACCGTCCATGTGAATGACCAATGAAGTTGTGGATTACTACAGAAAAGGGATGGAGAAAGTTCACCTTCCTCCAGGGTAAGAGGTTTTATTCTAAAATGCAAATTGCTAGGACTGCACTGAAAAGGGTGAATGATGTGGTATGTACATTACACATCAAAGTGATATTTTTAAAAAGGACAAGTGTTGGAACAGTAGTGGGAAAGAAGGCAATAAAGAGAGGAAGTACACAAGGAGATGAACTGCACGTACTGTCAGCTCCAGTGCTCTCTTCAAAGGCAGGGTTGTCCAAGCCAGATTCTTCAGTCCATGGGGGAAGAGATGCAGGTGTCGAATTCCGCTCAGGGGGCACTGTGCCTATGCCTGTGCCTGTGCCCAAACAGTCTGTTTCTGGGGATAAAATACCTGAAGGATCTATTACAGTGGATCCATTTTCATTCTCAATCTCTGTCTGAGTTTTACTAGTTTTCCTTCTCTCTAAGGCAACTCTCCGATGAGAAGCTCCAGGACACCTAGAAGAGTATCAGGTGGTTTCCAGATGATTTGAAAAGAAAACAAAAAGGGGAGGGGGATGGATTACTAGTTTATACTTGAACAAAGGAATTACAGTGGCTTCTACTCAAAAAGATCCTAAAAGTACCCACAAATGGTACATAATTCTGATCCTGATCTCTTCTCAAATAAGTTATTACACTCCAGATAGCAGGCAAATTATAAACAAATGGCATTGGCATTAACAGTGGTTTGGTATCAATCTCAAAGAATACTTGAGCAGAAAATCATTTCCAGGCATATATTAGTCACCAGAAAATATGGAGATATTGCAGGACTGATCCTAAAAATCTGATTATATAACCCTCTTTACAGGCAAGTTGTCTCAAGCAGATGAGTGGCAATCATCAGTCTTCTACAGGAGGGGTATGTCCCAACTTAGGATACTCAATGTGCTTCGATGCCACTCCACTCTCCACAGTCATGTCACATACCTATTAATTAATTAGTGGGTATTAATGCATCTGGAGCTTTACAACTTGGAGCAAGGCACAGCACAGGCCCAAATAACTTATGATAGACATGGAAGGAGACAAAGATATATCTCCTAGTTAGTAAAACTAGATTTGCAAAATTGGCATCACAAGCTGGGTACAGTGGCGCACACCTGTAATCCCAGTAGATCATGCCTGTAATCCCAGTAGCTCGAGAGGCTGAGGCAGAAGGATCTTGAGTTCAAAGCTGGCCTCAGCAAAAAGCAAAGCGCTAAGCAACTCAGTGAGACCCTGTCTCTAAATAAAATATGCAATAGGGCTAGGGATGTGGCTCAGTGGTCAAGCGCCCCTGAGTTCAAACCCCAGTACCTGCCCCCTCAAACTGGCATTACAGATAAGCTATGTGAGCTGAAGAATATACTTCAAATATTTAAGAAACTTACATAACACCAAAACATAAGAACTGTTAACACACTTATTTTTACTTACTTAAGCAAGCAGAAAGGTCAGATGGACCCTTGTTTAAACTCAAAATCATCAGAACATTTAAATAAAGGCTTTATATAACACATTAGAAAAGATGTTCCTTTCATCTAACACCTAAATTGGATGTCATGACCAATAATGCCCAGTATGAGGACTGGAAGATGCAAATTCATGAATAAGAGCCACCCTTGGGAGGGGAGATGATCCTAGACTGTATACTAAGGTTGAAGACCTTCACTCAGTGACAATATTTTAAAAAATCCCACATTTCTAACAAAACACAAAATTAAACTAAAAGCTACTCCTTAACTATGAAAGTAATGTTTTCCCTTGAGAAATAAAGATTTTAAATCATGGATTTCAAGTTCTTGAAAAGGATCACTATGGAATTCTTTTTATTTTCTCTTATTTCTTGTTTTATCTATATCTTGTTAATAAGGGGGATAATTGATTTTCTTCTCTGCATTATTGGGAAACACTCCAGGGAATTTTCCTGTAAGAGCCTGACAAACATTTCTGAAAATTAGATCATGGAAAACACTACTTTTGTCAAATAAGCAGATTTAATTAGAAATATATTTTTAAAATATTTTATCCCCTCCCCCCACCCCAACACACAAAAACTTGAAGCCAAAACTGGACCTTTTAAAAACACTGACTGAAAAAACTGATTAAGATTTAATTTCCAAAATATATCCACAAATATCCACATGGGCAAAAGCTAGTACTCAGTGGAAAAAACAGACCAGAAACAGGAAATAAAAGACTATAAACAGAATGTGAACATCTGGGAATTGGCTTAGCTAAGAATCTTAAACTACCTGCAAACCAAATAATTATAAGGCATATCTAAAAGCACACTATATGAAATTTGAAAGCACAAATTTGAAGGCATATCTAAAAGCACACTATATGAATATGTGAAAATTGTACACTTTAAAAAGGTGAGTTTTATAATGTATGAAATATACCACGATAAAAACAAAAGTTCAAAAAGGTAAACCCAAGGTTGTTAGAGAGGTGAAGAAACAGGCATACTTACATTCCCAATGGGACAGCAAATTGCTAACAAGAACAGGAAATTACTGACAGGAACAGGAAAGATATTTAAAAAATGATCTTTTAAAAACACGGAAAAATGACCTTATTCAGCATTAGAGGAGGCATGCTACAGATAGAATGCTTAGTAACACCCATAGTTAAACAAGATGGGTCAGCTGAGTAGACTGAGGTAGAACCACCAGACAGAAGACTGTAAGAGAAAGACTCCAAACTCAACCAAGGGAGGCAAGGATATTAACAAAGTGGCCAATAAGGAGCAAAAATTTTCAGTCTGATTTAGCAGTTAGAAGGTGCTCTAGTTTGGATCTGAAATATCCCCCCAAAACTCATGTGTTAAAGTCTTGGTTCCCAGCCCACAGCACTACAGGGAGGTGGTGGAACCTTTATGAGATAGGGCTTAGTGGGAGGAAATTAGGTCATTAGAAGGCCTATCCTTGAAGGGGACACTGGGATCCCATCCCCTCTCCTCTCTTTGCTTCTTGGCCACAAGGAAGTGAACAGGCCTCTTCTGCCACACACTCCCCACTATGATGTACTGAGCCGTCACAGGCCCAAAGCAACAGGGCCAAAGTGACCATAGACTGAAATATTTGAAACCACAAATTAAAATAAACCTTTCTTCCTTTTAAGTTTATTATCTCAGGTATTCTGTCATAGCAACAGAAACCTGACTAACACAGGTCTTGGTGACCTGAGAAAAGAAACTCTCGGTGATGGGGACAGAAGCCCAGATTATAATACAAACATTTCTGTTAATATAACAGGCATTCTACACAAACTAAATGTGGAAAATTAAATGGTTTAAAGGAAAAAGCGAGTTAGGATAGTCCATTCAAAACCTGAGCATATGGGAATGGGAATGGCTGCTAACAGGAATGGTGTTTCTTTTTGGAATATATGAAAATTGTACACTTGAAAAAGGTGAGTTTTATAATGTATGAAATATACCACGATAAACTTATTTTAAAAAAAATGTCAGGGAACAAGTAGATCTGACAGAAAAGCTCATGACCAACAAACAGCTCAGAACTGTCAAGTGTGTAATCACTTGCAACTGAAAGACAGGGAAAAACAGTTACAACTCCTATATACATTATTTGCCTTGCAACCACTTTATTATATCCATTTTATAAATGAGACACTTGAGACTTAACTAAGCCACCATTACATAGCTATTTTATTGCAGAGCCCCAATCCAAATAAACTCAGGTTGGATTTCAAAGGTTTCTCCTCTTTCCTTCCTATCACATGTCTCCCTCCCTGGGCCCCAAGTCTTAGAAAAACATAAATCAAATTTGTTAGGCAAGCTCTCCCATAAACAATCACAGATGTTAGAACTAGAAGGGCCATAGAGGTTGTTAAATAAATTAATAAATAAAAAAGCAAACAAAACCAAAAACCCACGAATTTTTGGAAATGGAGCTCTTAACACTAACACAAACTATGGCAACAGAGGAGTCAGCTTGATTTACTCAAGCAGGTAACTGAGTGTAGTGGACTAGTATGGGGATATTAAAAATGAATATAGAAATGTTTCATTAGATCAGAGTAGGCCTGTGCTGAGAACACCGGTGCAAGTGGAGCTCTGCGGCTGCCTTGACAACACACACTTCAGAGGCTGAGGTCTACACCTCCACAGGGAGGGATCTCTGGACGAAGGTGCGTTTTAGTTTCTTAAAATAAAATTACAGGGCTCTTGCAGAAGCCAAGAGCTAAACTGAGGGATTTCTTCCTTCTCTTGATGAAGGTTGTATGTCTATTCCCACTACTCTAGTTCTCATGGAGGAAAAATTACATATTAACTAACTTGATTTGTGCTACAACAACATATTCCATGATAAAAATTGCATATGAGCAAGTTCACATTAGGAAACACATGGTTTAACAGAACAGACTATATTATTATCAGTAGTATTAATAGTGTGGTAGTAGTGGTGGTAAATAGAAGTAAAATAAAGCAACACATGCTATGTACCACACAATGTCTGCCAATCAATGGAACTGAAAGAATGTGAACATCCTAAAATCAAGAAAAAAGATAAAAGTTATAAAGTAAACTATGCAAAAACCCAATTCAGCTGATGTTGGTGAAAACAGTGCATCAAGGATACCTAAAAAGCCTCTCTTCTATAAAAGCAATGTGAAGACTGGAAGAAATCATCAGAACCAATTACTTCTGAACTCTACTCAAAGAATTATAGTAATTCAGAAAGCATTTATTTAAGGAAAATGGCTGATTCTCAGTCCAAACAGAAGTTTTGTGGCAACTGGACAAGTCCTATTGCTATCCCCATCTCCTCAGCTGCATTATTGGAAAAGCAACAGCCTCTTTATACTGAAAACCAGGCGTCTCACAGTCATTGGAGGAGCCAGCTGGACTACCTTCAAAGCACCATGCTCAGAGAACTGGCATTAAATGACCTGTTGGTTCCCTAGAGGCCTCCACTTAGAAGGCTATCTCTATTTGACTTAGAGATCACTCAGTATGAATAGTCTTTTTACTGGGGGCATTTGTTTGGGGGTTGGGGGAATCATATACAGTTGTTCAAGACTGTGACTGCCTACAGAAGAAAAACAAAAGTCTAACAAAAATTGAAAAAGAAAAACTAGGGAATGAAATGTCTTCAGGCTTTCAAATATGTTCAGGGCTGTGTATATGCACAGGAAAGATGAAAGAAGACCCTGAGCTCACTTTGGGTTGATGCTGAAGCTCTGTGAAAGCATACTATGAAGACTTAGAGCTGTCAACTGCTCAGAGTGCTGAAGGCATGGCACTCCCCATCATGCACAGAGCCCTTCAGGACAATCTTGAGATTTACTGGGTCCAGGTATTTATGGAAGTCTGTCCAATCATTAGCTGACCAGCGAACTGAGATTAAAAAGAATTAGTTCATAGAAGTCACTGAACAAACAACAGTAACAAACAGCAATAATAAATCCTAAGGAGGGGAAAGAATCTAATTTCCAGAGTTGCCACATTATATTATTTAAAATATTCAGAGTTCAAAACATAATTAAGAGAAATGCAAAGAAACAAGTACATATGGTACACACACAGGAAAACAGCAACAAAAGGAACTGTCCCTAAGTAAGCCCAGACGTCTGATTTATAGACAAGGAAAATTAAAATCAGGTATTTTGAAAATATTCAAGAACTAAAGAAAACCATATATAAAGAACTGAAAGAAAATATGAGAATAATGTCTCACCAAAAAGAAAGTACCAATTAAAATAAAAGCCATAATAGAAAACTACACTGAAATTCTAGTGGTAAAAAGTACAATAAACGAAAAAAAATCTGCTAGAGAGCAGATTTGAAAAGAAGAAATAAATTGTAGACTTGAAGACAGGCTAACTGAGATCATCCAGTCTGAGGGACAGAAAGAAAAATGAGGGAGAAAACCAAAAAGAGCAACACAGAAAGGAAAATGGTGGTGATGGTGGGGGGGGGGGGGACAAACAGGGCCTGGTGGGATACCATGAAGAGTGAGAGCCCCAAAAGAAGAAAAAAAAGGAGCACAAAGAATATTTGAAGAAATAACCAAAACCAAAGTTGATAAAAACTATTCATTTATACACCTAAGAGGCTCAACAAAGTCCAAGTAAGAAAACTAGTAGTAAGTTCCACACCTAGACACAGCATAATCAAACTGATGAAAAACAACAAAAAAAGAATCTTCGAAGCAGGAAGAAAGAAACAACTTATCTCATGGAAAAGATCTTCATAAGATCCTGATGATTTCTCTTCAAAACACATGGGGCTAAAAGACCATGAAAGGTTTAAAATTAAAAAAAAAAATTAAAAAAGGAAGCACAAGAGAATATCTATATAAAAACCAGCTTAAGATATTACCAGATAAAATAAAACCAAAGAGCTTGTTGCTAGTAGACCTGCCCTTAAAGAAATACTAAAAGCAGTCCTTCAGGCTCACCTAAAAGGACATCAGACAGTAACTCAAATCCATGTGAAGAAATAAAGAGCTCCAGTAAAGGTGGATAAATATAAAAAGATAGCATATTTTCCTTTTTTCTTTTTCATTTATAACTTTTTTTTTTCGTATCAGCTTTAAAGACAGCTATACAAAACAATAATTAGAATTCTTTGTTGGTGGGTATATAATAAAGATGTAATTTTCATAATAGTAACAGCAGGAAGGAGGGGGAGAAAACTAAAGTACATACTGTTATGCATCACTTCCTGATGGGGAAATGTTCTGAGAAATGTACCATTAAGCACTGTAGAGTGCACTCACACAACTCTAGGTGGTCCAGGTCAATTACTCAAGGTGGTCTTTTGATGTGATCATGAGACATGGCACACAAGATGTATGAGGCTGCTGGTGGCATAACACAGAATACTTTTACTATAAAATATGTTTTAATAAGTAGAAAGTATATACTTTAAAATAGTGATAAAAAGTAAAGACTCAAAGCAGTAACACAGTCATTTATACTTTTACAAGATTGGAAGTACAGTAGGTCTGTTTACCTGACATATCACCACTGCAAACACATGGTGATATGTTATACCACAATGTTACATCAGCTATTATGTTACCAGACAATAGGAATTTTTCAGCTCCATTATAATCTTATGAGAGCACTGCCATATCTGCAGTCTGTTACTAACTGAAACGTTGATATGCAATGTGTGACTATGCAAAGTTTCTGTATACTAGTGATGATGGGTAATTTTACCAATATGAATGGGCCATGGCATGAGTGCCCAAACCAAACATTGTTTTTGGGTGTGTCTATCTAGATAAGGGTACTGAATCAGTGAACTCAGTAAAATGTATGGGAGAGACCCCTCTCCAATATGGCCAGGCACCACTCAATCCACTGAGAATCTGCATAGATAAAAAGGCAGAGGAAAGACAAACAGTCCCTTTTTACCTGTCTCACTGCTTGACCTGGGACATCTCATCTTCTCCCACACCTAGAACTGGGATTTACACCATGGCTCCTCTGGTTCTCAAACCTTTAGACTGAATTACACCACTGATTTTCCCAAGTCTCCAGCTAGTAGACACCATGTTGTGGGAATTTTCAATCTCTCCATAATCATGTGAGCCAATTCTTCATTAAGAAATCTCCTATTGGTTCTGTTTCTCTGGAGAACCCTAACAGCCCAGTGAAATTAAGGTGGTATTCATTTGAATAAGACTGTTATAAACTAACATGTTAATTATAATCCCAGGATAACCACTGAAACAATAATTTTAGTTAAAAGAAATAACCAGGGGCTGGGTGCAGTGATGCATGCCTGTAATCCCTGTGACTCACTCCTGTAATCCCAGTGACTTGGGAAGCTGAGGCAAGAGGATCACAAATTCAAGGCCAGCCTCAGAAATTTAGGCCCTAAGCAACTTAGACCTTGTCTCAAAATAAGAAGTAAGAGGCTTAGGATATGGCTCAGTAGTTAAGCGCCTCTGGGTTCAATTCCTAGCACAAACATAAATAAATAAATAATAATTAAAATGATATACTAGAAAAAAACTAACACAAAAGCAGAAGAAACAGAAGAATACAGAAACAAAGACAAAAATGAATAGCAAAATGGAAGACATAAATGCCACTTTATGAGTAATTAAATTGTTGATTTGAATAAAGTAAATATTCCATTCAAAAGTCAGGCATTGGCAGAATGGGATAAACAAACAAAACAAAGCATGATCCCACTATGTACTACCTACAAGAGATACACTTCAGATTCAAAAGCATAAATGGGCCAAAAGAGATGGAAAGGAAAAAAAAAACATATAAATAGTAACCAAAAGAGGATAGGAAGGCATACTAGTTTCAACAAAATAGATTTTAGAACAAAAATAGTTTCTAGTGGCAAAGGATATTTTATAATGATGAAAGAAAAGCCTGATCTATCAAGAAGACATAACAATTGTAAACATAAACACACCAAATCACAAAGCCCAGAAATACATCAAATATTTAAGGGAGAAAGACAATTCAACATAACAAAGGCTTCAATACTCCACTTTCAATAATGGATAGAACAATTAGACATAAGAGCAAGAGAATAAAGAGATTAAACAATACCATAAAACAACTAGACCTATCAGACATCTACAGAACACTCCACCCATCAATAGCAGAACACATCAAGAACACATGGAACCATTTAATGTACCAGGAAAGACCATGAGGTAGGCCATTAAAAAAAAGCCTCAATAAAATTGAAAGGACTGAATAGTACACATTATGTTTTATCATAATAATTAACTAAAAGTGGATCAAAGACCTAAATGTAAAAGCTTATAAAACTCTTAGGTATAAATCCTTGTGACCCTGGATTAGTCAATGGTGTCTTAGATATGACCACAAAAGCACAAGCAAACAAAAAATAAATTGGACTTTATAAAAATCAAGTTATTTGTCCTTTAAATGCCATGGGAAATCAAAAGATAACCTGACAGCTGGTACAACAGAGAGAAAACCTTTAAGAAGTTTTACTCTATGCTGAGACCTTCTCTAGTTCACCAGATGAGTTTTTCCCTCTAAAAATTATAAAAAATAAAAATGGTTCCGAGTCTTGCCAAAAACTAGGATGTAAATGCACTACTTAAAAACAACAAAAAAAGCTAACATTTAGAATTACCACAATCTTTAAATGTTAAATTGTTGAAGGTGGGTTAGAAAGAGGTTAAAGGAGGGAAGGAAGAATGCTTTGTTATTGAGGTTGCTTGGTAGAACCTCACAAAGTAGTGATTAAAATGCTACATATTTAGTACCATAAATAGAATATTTCTTAAAGACTTTGTTTCTCCACTCAAAGCTGGACACTGCCTACGTTTTTTTAAAATTCTTTGTTGTTTTACTAATATGTAATCCATTAAGAGTACTTTTACTTAGAAACATCCATTTTTCCTAAATATTTTACTTTTAATTGTAGGAGGAAAATGTCAGCTCTTTTCAAACTGAAACATATTTCTTAAAAGAATTCATTCAAATAGGGAAGGCAATCTAATACTTTAAATCACCAAATTTATATAAACTACTGCTAATGCTCTATTTCTACCAATAACTAAGAGGTTTTTCAAACCCTAAAAATTCAAGGACAAAAGGTACATAACAGACTTAAGGCTTTATGAGACTTATTGTTGCTGATGTTCAAATTCTGTGAATTTTAGTGAAACTTATTGACAAAACTTACCTATTTCTCACAAGCAAGACTGTAGACAAAGATGCCACAGTCATAATCATATTCTATGCCTTAACACATCATTCTTTTACTACTTCTGTTGATCTGAGATATAGCGGCAATCATTTTTACCTCTTCTCATTACAAGGTGATGCCAATGTCTCTTCTGATGGGTCTGGGTGGTTCTATTACCGTTTCCCACAGAGAGACAAGAGATGCCAGGTGACTCGAAGGCTATATCATATTAGGCATCCAATGTCTGCCTTGTTTACTAGAACACTGAACAACTACATAAGAACTTTAAATACTTTGAGGCCACCATGCAGAAAGGCCACCTGTAGGCTCTCCAGCTGAGCCCATGCTTCTAGTCATCCCCACCATGGAGACAGACATGTGAATGAAGAAGCCATCTTGGAAGGAGACTCTATTTCAGAGAGTCTAACAGACTAACTGTTGCAGTCCCTGGCTTTACGTTCTTCCCAGATGTGGCCTAGATATGCAGCAGTGACAGGCCATCTCTGCTGTGTCGTGTTTGAATTTCTAACTCACAGAATCCATGAAAAGAATTAAATGCTTGTTGTTCTATGTCATTGTTTTTGGGATGGTTAGTTTCCCAATATTGGATAACCAGAGCACAGGACAACAACTGCATTGAACAAATGTTAGATGAATGTCAACTTTTGAGCAAGTGAATCCAAAGACTAGTAAAGACACAGTCACAGCCCTAAAGCAATTTGCAACCCAGAAGATTCCAACTTGCTATCAGCTTGCCAGGATTACTTAGTCTGTAGAACAGTGTGTAGCACACAGTAGACAATATTTGTTGAATGAATGAAGAACTATATTATGTAGGGTTGAGTTTTAGAAAATACTTCTACTTGACTTTTGACATTTTATTTTATTTTATTTTTTTTGGTACTGGGGATTGAACTCAGGGGTACTCAACCACTGAGCCACATCCCCAGCCCTATTTTGTGTTTTTATGTAGAGACAGGGTCTCACTGAGTTGCTTAGCACCTCG
>PVHX01007367.1:59480-92072 GCA_004024805.1 Geosciurus inauris | reverse complement strand
TCTTGTTAAGGAAATATGGTCCTAATCCGACATGATGAAGATTTGGGCCTATTTTTTCTTCTATTAGACGTTGGGTTTCTAGTCTGATTCCCAGGTCCTTGATCCACTTTGAGTTGAATTTTGTGCATGGTGAGAGATAGGGGTTTAGTTTCATTTTGCTGCATATGGATTTCCAGTTTTCCCAGCACCATTTGTTGAAGAGGCTGTCTTTTCTCCAGTGTACGTGTTTGGCTCCTGAATCAGTTTGTCAACACCAACAAAATAATTTCTGGGGATTTAATAGTGAATTCACTGAACATGTAGATAACTTGGGAAGAAGCAATGTCTTAAGAATATTTATTCTTTCTATTCATGAACATAAAATATCTCTCCATTGTTTGGTTTATTTAAATTCTTACATTGAAGTTTTGTATTTTTTGTATGTAGATCTCTCCTTCATTACTGGTAGAAATACAAATGGTACATTAGCTTCGGAAGACATTTTGGTGTTTTCTCTCAAAATTAAACACTCTTATCACACAATAAAGCAATGATGCTTCAATTAATCCAATGTAGTTGAAAATATGTTCACATCAAAACCTGCACATGGATGTTAATACCAGCTATTTTCATAATTGCCAATATTTGGAAACAACCAAGATATCCTTTAGCAGGTGGATGGAAAAACTCTAGTACATCTAGACAAAGGAACATTATTTAGGGATAACAAGAAATTAGCTATCAAACCATGAAAAGACATAGAGAAAACTTAAATGCATATCATTAAGTGAAAGAAACTAATCTGAAAAAAACTATATATTGTGATTCCACTTATATGAAAAAGAAAAGGCAAAAATGTTGGGATATAAAAAGTTCAGTGTTTTCCAGGGGATAGAGGGAGGGGTAATATAAATAGGTGGATCACAGAATGTTTTAGGGACATGAAGATATATTGTACGATGCTGTAATGGTGGACGTATGTTGTTACATACTTGTCCAAACCAGTAAGCTATAGGGCATAAAGAGTGAACTCTAATGTAAACTACATTCTTTGGGTGATCATGATATATTAATGTAGAATAATCAATTGTCATATATGCAGCACTTTGGTGTAGGAATATGATAATGCAGGAGGATTTGCATGTGTAGGTAGGGTAGGGAACCTTAGAAATATCTGTATACTTCTCTCAATTTTAGTTGTGAGCCTAAAACTACTCCAACAAATACACACATATAAATATCTATACATGTGTATAGGTATATATTTATTAAAATATATTCTCAAAAATCTGACTCAATTGTTGAATAACCATGAGAAATAAAAATATAAAGCAACACTTTGCATGAATCCTATAATGTAATAAATTTTGATGTGTAGAAAAAGTACAAAGATACCTAACTATATAGTTTAATGAATTTTTACATATATTATAACCATAACGATGTTACTACTTCCAAGGACAATAAATAGAATATGACCAGTATGTAAGGTATTTCATGCCACCAAAAGATTCCCTCTCAGTCACTATTCATTTCTTGTTCACAGATTTCTAAAACTTAAAATGAAAAAGTTTCAAAAATATTATACAGAAAAACTTTTAAACATACACACACACACACACACACACATATATATGATATTTGGATAATTGAATTAGTAACTATGTTAGTTATGTCACATTAAAGCATCTCACATTTCTCAGGATATTAAATTTTATTGGATTTTTGTTAAACCCAGAATTTTGAAATATCATATGTAAGGTCCCACACAGAGAAAATAATTTTAAGAATTAGCTTTCAAAACTTATTACTATTGGACACATGAATCAATAATATTCAGTGGTTCAAGATTCATGATTGATATCCTGTAGTCACAAGAAATACGTTGAGAACACTTAATATCCACTTGCAGCATTTTCCAAGATTATCATATATTCTCATTAACCATAGTCACAGGTTGTTCAAGGGAACTCTTGAACTTATTTCTTCTATCTAACTGTAATTTTGTACCTTTGATCAATCTCTTCTCAAAATCCCACCAAGTGCTCTAGGCTCTAGTAATCACCATTCTACTCTCTATGAGATCATTTTTTAAATATATATATATTCCATATGATTGAGAAAATGGTATAGTTGTCTTTCATTTCTGTTCCAAAAAATTCAGGGAAAGAGATAAACCTTAACATTTATTTTTTTACATTAGTTTAAAAGATATATTAGTCACTGTTTTGAGGGTTAATGAAAATAACTAATACATGTAATTTAAAAACTGCATTATATACATTTTAAATAAACTTATATTATATATGAAGGATACTTACTGATAGATTTATAAAATATTCTCCCTCAAAGTATTTCCATAGCAGTTGGGAAGGGTTGTCTGTACCTGTAATTTTAAAAATATTCTGGAGAGGGATCAAGATGGCAGTATAGAGATTACTTTCTAAGCTGCTCCTTGGCACAAGATCAGGAAAGCAGACAAACAGCCTCTCTTTGAGGACATTGAAAAAAAAATCTTAGCCAGGCATGGTGACACCTGCCTGTAATCCCAGCAGCTCAGGAGGCTGAGACAGGAGGATGGCAAGTTCAAAGTCAGCTTCAGCAAAAGCAAGACAAGTCTTTAAATAAAATACAAAATAGGGATGTGGATGTGGCTCAGTGGTCAAGTGCCCCTATTCAATCCCCAGTACCTCCCCCCCAAAAAAGAAAGAAGAAATCCTACTGGTATTTAATACTGGACTCTCAGAACAGCTTCGAGACTCAGAAGTTTGGATAGAATGAAATAAAAATAATAATAAAAGAAGAAAAAGCCCATCACTGGCACTAATGGCCAATGTGGATCCATCGCAGGCAGGTTGGAGAGCGGGGTCTAAAAGAACTATTCATATTTTAGGTGGCATCATGCGGAGTCTTGAAGTGGAGAGGATAGTGATTTGAGACATTATCAAGCTGATCCAGCAGATTAGCTACATTTTGTTTTCATGTGAGAGTGATGCTGCATGTCTCCCAGTAGCCTGCAGAGAGCTGCCATCTTTTACCAATGCATTATGGTGGCCAGTGGGTGTGGACTCAAACCCAAGCGGCCAGTCCTGTGTAATTTCAGATGAGTTTGAAAACCTGACCCAGAGTATTATTAGAAAGTAAGGTAAAATTTGGTGTGGAAAGTGTTGCACCCAGGGAAATTTGAGACATTCAGACCTCAGAGATACTGGTTGTCTCTGACATTTTGAGTTTCATGATTTACAGGAGCAGCTGGTGACAAATAGGGGCATGATTGGGAAGGGGAAGAGTGAATGTGTATTTTGGGACTTAGACCATGTGGCCAAGATGCAGAATTCATGGGGAAGCAGAAGGGGGGCAAAGCAGTGGCTCCTCTACTGTTGGAGCAGAATCCAGGGGGAGATTCCAGTGATAAAAATGCCCAATGTGGACCAGAAACAGCTGGGCTGTGGAGGTACACTGATTTAAAATCTTCACAAAATATCATTCCACAAAGCAGTGAAGGCCTACTTAGGTCCCAACCCCACCTCTAGGAGTTCTGCTTCTAGAACACATTTCACAGAACTGTACAGCAACTACTCCCTGTGAGTGGAGTAGACATCCATCAACCTGACTCACCTCATACTGTTGAGAAGGGAAGCTGAGAATGAGTAACATGACTAGCTCCCCAAAAAGAAGGAGGAATTGACAGCCACCAACTACTACTCTTACTTACAATACATGCCTCAAGAAAAAAATGGAAAGAAAGGCAGTTGGGAACTGACAATCAGCATATAATATTATAGACCATTTTTTGAACATTGCAATGGAAACAATTCCTTAATCTTCCAATAAGAAACTTTAAAAAAAAAATTGCTGAATGGCCCATGGACATTTTTACACATACATATTTGACTCACTCATTTCTAGCATTTCTTGAAAGTAGTTATTTTTCTTGACTTGATCTTTTGAGCATGAGAGTTTTTGATTAGTATACCTTAATTTCATTTTATATTGTTTTTATATTGCTTTTTATACTGTTTTCTCTATTTCCCTTGATTCTTTTCCTCTCTTTTCTTTGCTAACAGGTAAATTCTGTTGTTTACTCTTTCACTGTACCTTTAATTCTATACTACTACTCTCTCATTCTCCCTCTCAATTATTATATTGTACATCCCCTCTATATTCTCCATCTTCACCTTTGTAAAATAGCAAATGCTTTTATAAATATCTCTACTGTTGACAATGACTTACCATATCATTTCTGTTTATGATGCCTATTAACATAAATAGGAATTAACAAAATAGAGATTAAGTATTTAGTTTAATGCTGAATATTGGTTATATTGGTTGTTATTATTTGTTTCCCCCTAACTCTGAGGTGCTAGAAACTTACAGGAACACTATAAATTCATAGGGAAGTAGCTCTGTCACCTCAGATCTTTACTAATAAAGGGGTAGATGTACAAACAATAAAAAAGCAAGGAAATAAACCATCCTAAACAAATCAAAATACCTCATTAACAGAGTCCAAATGATACCACAATGTGGGAAATGTCAGAGAAAGAATTTAGAAAATTCATAGTTAAATTGATTTGTGAGATAAAAGACAATGTAAAGAGTAAAATCAGAAAAATTCAATAAGTAAATTATCACTTCAATAAGAAGATGGATAGGTATCCTGAAGAAGAATCAATTGGAAATTCTTGAAAGGAAAGAATCAATAAATCAAATTAAAAACTCAATAGAAAGCATAAACATCAGAATAATCCACATGAAAGACAGTGTTTCAGGCAGTGAAGACAAAATATATAAACCAGAAAATAAATTTGACTAGGAGAAAAGATGTTATGAGACCATAAACCGAACTTCCAATAAGTATGGGATAACATGAAAAGACTAAATGTAAGATTTATTGGGATAGATGAAGACTTAAAAATACAAACCAAAGGAATGCACAATCTTTTCAATAAAATAACATCAGAAATTTTCTCAAACTTTAAGAATGAATGGAAATCAAATGCAGGATGCTTATGGGACTCCAAATATACAAAATTACAACAGATCCACACCAAGGTATATTATTATGAAAATGTATAACATACAGAATAAGGCTAGGGTTTTAAAGAATGCCAGAGAATGACAGTTTATATTTACAACTCTCTAGATTTTAGATGATTTCTCAATCCAGACCATAGAAACTAGGAAGTCTTTGAATAATATATATCAAGTCCTGAAAAGAAAAAGAAAAAAATGCCAACAAAGAATACTAAATCCAGCAAAATTAAGCTTCAAATTTTATGATGAAACCAAAATTTTTCATGATAAACAAAAGTTAAAACAATTCACAACTAAAAGCCTACATCATAAAACATAATCAATAAAATATTATATGAAGAAGAAATAAAAACTATGATTGAAAACCAGCAAAGGGATTAATTACACTAAAAATTATTCAATCAAAGGAGAAACTAATTCATATTAAAAACCAGAAATAAATCAATATAACAGAAAATAAAAATAATTTCTCAATAATAACATTGAATGTAAATGGCCTAAACTGATCAATCAATACAAATAGACTGACAGATTGGATTAAAAAACAAGGTCCAGCAATATGCTGTCTCCAAGAGACTCACCTCATAGGCGAAGATGTCCATGGAATGAAAGTAAAAGAATGGGAAAAAAACACATTATTTGAATGGCTCTTATAAACAATCAGAGGTTTCTATCCTCATATCACATAAAGAAAATTCAAGCCTAAGTTATTCAGAAGGGACAAATAAGGTCATTTCAGACTGCTTAATGAGATATAACAATTGTAAATATTTATGCCCCAAATACTGGTGCATCTACATACATCAAACTAACCTTTCTCAATTTCAAGAATCAATTAGACACAACATAAAAAGTCTGGTAAGTTTAACATGCCTCTCTTATCACTGGATAGATCATCCAATCAAAAATTAAATAAAGATGCTACATAATTGAAAATTCAGTTAATAATTAGATTTAACAAACATATAGAATACATTATCTATCAATGACTGAATAAACTTTCTTCTCAGCAGCACATGGATCATTTTCTAAAAATCACATCTTTAGGCCACAAAGAAATGTTTAGTAAGTACTACAAAATAGAGATAATACCTTGCATTCTAACAGATCATAAAGGAATGAAATTAGAAATCCATGATATAATAAAAAAGTAGAAGCTACTGTAATACCTGGAGACTAAATAATATGCTACTGAATGATCAAAGGATAGAAGAAGAAATCAAGCACAAAATTACAAAATAAAGGTAAATAAGAATATTGATACTATGTATCAAAATCTCTGGGACACTATGAAGGTGATTCTAAGAGTAAAGAATATAGCACTGAGTTCATTCATTAGAAGAATAAAAAGTTGCGGGGGTTGTGGTCCGTCCTGAGCCAGCAGGTTAAAGAGGTACCCCCACATTCACCTAGCAGTGGAAGTCAGGAATAGTTGGAGCCAACGGAGGGCTGCCCATTCCCAGCCCTCCGAGGACAATCAGACATGCCAGGGAGTTCCCTCAAAGCAAGTACTTGTTTATTTGCGGAACAAGCATTCAACTTATAGGGCCATTTGGCCAATCAGAGACAATGCATATAGTTAGCAGCTGTCCATGTGACCAGGCACACAAGCTCCCTGAATTCTGTCCATGAGCTGATCACATTGGCGGAACCAACAGTAAACCAATCACATAGTCCCTCCTTCCTCCGTGCCCTTCCAGTTTACATACTTTAACAATGGCTAGTTGCCATCTTAAGGGCGTAGCATGGAGCTAGCTCCCCACAAAAAGTCACATATAAATAACATAATATTACACCTCAAGTCCCTGGAAAAAGAAAACAATCAACAGTAAGAGCAGTATAAGACAGAAAATAATTACAACAACAATAATGGGATTTGAATAGGAAAAATTTATTCTATGTATGTATGTCAAAATACACTCTACTATCATGTATATCTAGACAGAACAAATAAAACAAGAAATATTTCTCTTTATATAGAATGATAATTTTTACATATAGCCAAGCCCTTATTCAAGTTAAACTATAGACCAGGACCATAAAATCATAGAGATGTTGCTTTAGTCTAAGTCCTAGTATAACATTATTACATAAAGTGTTAAAGATATTATAAATTTATCAATGATAATATGAACTATAAGTATTCCTCAACTAATCACAACTGTGAAAGCAGAAGTATTTCACATTATAAAAAGAAATAGTACCCATAATAAAAATTTAATAATGACATGACAGTCTCAAAAATCAAACAAAATTTACGACTCTTTAAAAAATCACAATTGAAGTCAATGAAATTGAAAAAAACAAACAAAAAAAAAAACCAATTCAAAAAAATCAATGAAACAAAAAGTTGATTCTTTGAATAAAACCATAAAATTGATAAACAGCCACACTAACCAAGAGAAGGAGGGAAAAACTCAAATTTTAAAAATTGATGATTATAAAAAGATAACATTGTCATGAACAATAGTGAAATATACAGTGTAATCAGAAACTATTTGAAAACTTTTATTCCAATAAAATAGAAACTCTTGAAGACATCTATCAATTTCTAGAGACATAAACCTCCCCAAACTGAAGCAGGAGGACATAGAGTTTTTAAGCAGAGCAATCTCAAGGAATAAAATGTTAGATGCCTTCAAAAGTCTATCAATAAAGAAAGCCTAGATGCTTTCTCAGCTGAGTTTTGCCAGACCTGCAAAGAAGAATGAACATCAATCCCCCTCAAACTTTTCCAAAAAATTGAAAAGGAGGGAACCCTTCCAAACTCATTCTATGAAAATTGATTCACCTTGATTCCAAAACCAGGCAAAGACACATCAAGGAAAGAAAACTTCAGACCAATATCCCTGACAAACATAGATGCAAAATTCTTAATAAAATAGTGGCAAACTGCATACCAAAACAAACAAAAGACAATGCACCATAATCAAGTGGGTTTCATTTCAGGGATGCAAGGTGGGTCAACATACAGAAATCAATAAATGTAATTCACCACATAAATAGAATTAACAATAACAATCACACAATTATCTCAGCAGATTCAGAAAAAGCATTTGACAAAATACAACATCCATTAATTTTCAAAACACTAGAAAAACTAGGCATATGAGGGAAATAGCTCAACATTTTAAAAGCTATATATATTAAACCCAAGGACAACATCATTCTAAATGGGGAAAAGAAAAAAAAAAAACAGTCTAAAAGCATTCCCTCTAAAAACTGGAAAAAGATGGGGATGCCCTGTCTCACCACTTCTATGCACCAAAGTTCTTGAAATTATAGCCAGAGCAATTAGACAAAAGACATAAATAGATACAAATAGAGAAAGAGCTCAAACTATCCCTATATGCCAACAATATTATCCTATATTTAGAAGACCAAAAAATCTCCATCAGAAAACTAGAATTTAGTGAAGTAGTAGAATATAAAATTAACACCTAAATAGCAATTGTATTCTTATACACCAATGGTGAGTGAGCCAAAAGTGAAATGAGGTAAATTTTTCTATTCACAATGGCTTCAAAAAATAAAAATAAAAATGAAACAAACAAATAAAAATATGTGGATCAATCTAACAAAACAGTGAAAGACTTCTTCAGTTAAAACTACAGAACACTAAAGAATGAAATTGAAGAAAGCCTCAGAAGATGAAAAGATCTCTCATGTGTGGGGAGCTAGCTCCATGCTATGCCTTTAAGATGGCGACTAGCGATTGTGAAAAGTGTGTAAACAGGAAGGGCACGGAGGAAGGAGGGACTGTGTGATTGGTTTACTGTTGATTCCGCAAACATGATCAGCTCGTGGAAAGAATTCAGGGGGCTTGTGTGCCTTGCCACATGGACAGCTGCTGGCTACGTGCATTGTCTCTGATTAGCCGAATGGCCCTATAAGTTGAATGCTTGTTCCGCAAATAAAAGAGTGCCTGCTTTGACCGGTCTCCCTGGTGCGTCTAATTGTCCTGCACGGAGGGCTGGGAAAGGGCGGCCAGTCGGCTCCAACTCTTCCTGACTTCCACTGCTAGGTGAATGTGGGGGTGCCTCTTCAGCCCACTGGTTCAGGATGGACTGTAACCCCTGCACTCATGTTCTTGGATAGGGAGAATTAATATTGTCCAAATGGCCATACTACCAAAATCACTACACAAACTTAATCCAATTTCTATTAAACTTCCACTGATGTTTTCACAGAAATAGAAAAACAATCATGAAATTATTTGGAAGAATCATAGGCTCTGTATAACCTAAACAATCCTTAGTCTGAAAAGTGAAGCTGGAATCATCACAACATCAGACTTTAAATTATACTATAGAACTATAATAACAAAAACAACATGGTATTGGTACCAAAAAAGACATGACGATCAAAGGAATAGAATGGAAGATGCAGAGACAAATTCACATAATACAGTTATCTCATACTAGACAAAGGTGTCATAAATTTACATTGGAAAAGAGATAGCCTCTTCAACAAATGGTCCTGGGAAAACTGGAAATTTGTATGTAGCATAATCAAATTTAAGCCTATATCTCACCCTGCACAAAACTCAAAGTATATCAAAGACCTAGGCATTAGACAAGAGATCCTGCATCTACTAGAAGAGAATGTAGGCCCACCACTCCATCATATAGACTTATGAATCACCTTACTCAAAAAAATACCTAAAGTGCAAGAAATAAAACCAAGAATTAATAAATGGGAATGATATCAAACTTAAAAGCTTCTCTAGTAAAGGAAACAATCGAAAGTGTGAAGGCAGAGCCTACAGAATGGGAGAAAATCTTTTCCACCTGCACCTCAGATGGAAGATTAATTTTCAGAATATATAAAGAACTCAAAAAACACCAAAAGCCAAGTAACCTGATCAATATATGGGCAAAGGAACTGGAAAGACACTTCACAGAAGAAGTTTATGCTCAACAAATATATGAAAAAGTGTTCCACATCTCTAGCAATTAGAGAAATGCAAATTAAAACTGCACTGAGATTCTATCTCACTCTAGTCAGAGTGGCAACTATCAAGAACACAAGTAACAATAAATGTGGGTGAGTATTTGTGGAAAAGGATGCACTCATACATTGCTGGTGGGATTTGAAATATGTACAACCACTATGAAAAGCAGTATAGAGATTCCTCAGAAAACTTGGAATGGGACCACAATTTGACCCAATTATCCCACTCCTCAATTTGTACAAGAAGGACTTAAAATCATACTACAGTGATGCAGCTATATCAATGTTTATAGCAATTCAATTCACAGTAGCTAAATTATGGAACCAATATAGATGTCCTTCAACACATAGATGGATAAAGAAATATGGGATATATATACAATGCAATATTACTCAACCATGAAAAAATGACTTGATTACATTTGCTGGAAAATAGATGGAGTCTATATAATATCATGCTAAGTAAAATAAGGCATTCCCAAAAAATAAAAGGTTGACTGTTCTCTCTGATATATGGATGCTAACACACAACAAAGAGGCATGGGAAGGAGAGAAATTCAGTACATTACACAAAGGGGAATGAAGGGTAGGGAATGGAGACAGGAATAGGAAGACAGTGGAATGATTTGGACTTAAATTTTTTATGTACATATATAAATACAGTGAAACTCCACATCATGTACATCCAAAAAACTGGGATCCAAATTAGAATAAAATGTACTATGTTGGTATAAATATGTCAAAATACATTATACTGTCATGTATAACTAACAATAACAAATTTTTTTAACATTGAGACAGAAATGTCCTGGAAAATAGTCTTGACTGACTGATCATCTTCTCTATTAAGGATTACAATGTATCCCAAATTTAAAATGCTCAAAAAATTTCATTAACAGAATTGCAACCAACTTTTTGAAAACTTAAAATTTTGCAATATTCATTTAAATAAATAAATCTAAAAGTTAATCATTTAAAAATTTGAAGTGTGTTGAGATTAATCTCAAAATTTTATAGTACCTAAAATATAGGAGCATTTAACTAGTAACTTGTGTATATTTTATATAAGATAGGCACAATTACACATAATTTTTGCTTTAAACTATTAGATCTATTACCATTTTTACTATTTTTTTAATTAATTCTTAGTTACAAAATCATTGTATCACATGAATTTTAATATTGACAAAAATCTGCCTTTTTGAAAATATCAACTTCTAAAGCATGTATTTGTAATGCAAATATATTTGCATTATATATATGCACAATATGTATGTATATACATATGTATGTATACAAATATATATCATATTGGAATTTTTAAATTTTAGACAAAAACAAAGATTGCATTTCAAATTTGATCCATTTTCTGGAAATTCCCCCAGCTTTCCCCCCAACACAAACATATATATCAAGATATTTGTTTTAAACTAAATATACTGTGCTCTAGCTCATAGATTTAGTTATAGTTTATAATATCCTATCATTTGAAAATTTTCTGATATAATTTTTACAACCGTTTTATCTTGCAAATTTCTATAGAAAAACAAAAACTCTAAGCTCAATTTTAAGGTATTTTATTTCACTACTATGTTAAAATAGGTAAACTCATTTAGAACATATTTATTTACAGCCTACAATATGTTAGGTGTACTAATTAATGTGTGATGGTACACACCTGTATCCTATTGAGAGGCAAAGACAGGAGAATTATAAATTTGAGGCCAGCCTGAGTAACTTAATGTGATCCTCTCTCAAAATAAAAAAGTTAAAAAAGACTACAGATGTAGTACGGTGTTTAAGGCCTAGGTTTCATCATGTATGGGGAAAAAAAAAATCTTTGTATTTTCTAACAGAATATGGGAATAAAATTTCACTAAGAACCACAAATTGTTCTGGGTATAATAAATGCAGGTGTAAGTTTTATAAAATTTATCGTTGGAATGCATTCCACCATTAATTTGTTTAGTAGCAGCTAGCAGATGATAATTTGTTTTGAACTGAACGCAAAAATATAAATAGAATACATGGTTTAGACTTTGACTTTATTCCTTCAAGATCATTTTTAAAAAATTTTTTAAAGTTTATTTGTTCTAATCAGTTACACATGACAACAGAATGCTCAATTCATTGTACATTAATGGAGCACAATTTTTCATATCTCTAGTTGTACACCAAGTAGGGTCACATCATTCATACAGTCATATATGCCCATTTCCTCTCCCCATTACTTCTCCCCTCACCTTCTCTCCCTCCCCATTGGCTAATCCAAAGTTTCTCTACTCATCTAATGGCACACCCTCACGCCCTCAATGGATTAGCATCTACTTATCAGAAAAAAAATTCAACCTTTTGTTTTGGGGATTGGCTTACTTTGCTTAGCATGAAGTTTTCTAACTCCATTCATTAACCTGCAAATACCATGATTTTATTATCTTTTCTTGCTAAGCAATATTCCATTGTGTGTATATACCACAATTTCTTTATCATTTTTCTATTGAAGGTATATAGGTTGTTTCTACAGTTTAGCTATTATTAATTGAGCAGCTATAAACATTGATGTGGCTGCATCACTGTAGTATGCTGATTTTAAGTCCATTGGGTATAGGAGTGGGATAGCTGGGTCAAATGGTGAATCCATTCCCAGTTTTCTAAGGAATTTCCATACTGCTTTCCAGATTGGCTGCACCAATTTGCAATTCCCCAAGCAATGTATGAATGTGCCTTTTCCCTCACATCCTCACCAACAATTATTGTTGCTTGTATTCTTAATAACTGCCATTTGGACTGGAGTGAGATGAAATCTTAGCTTTGATTTGCATTTCTCTAATTATTAGAGAGGTTGAACATTTTTTTTTCATGTATTTGTTGGTTGATTGTATTTCTTCTTCTGAGAAATATCTGTTCAACTCCTTAGCCCATTTATTGATTGGGTTGTTTATTTTTTTGCTGTAAAATTTTTGAGTTCTTTATATATCCTGATGATTAGTGCTCTATGTGATGTGTATGTGGCAAAAATTTGCTCTCTAACTGTAGGCTCTCTCATTGATTGTTCCTTTTGCTGAGAAGAAGCTTTTTAGTTTGAATCCATCCCTTTTATTGCTTCTTGATTTTGTTTCTTGTGCTTTAGGAATCTTTTTAAGGAAGTCAGGGGTTAATCCAACATGATGAAGATTTGCCCTTCTTTATCTTCTATTAGGTGTGTGGTCTCTGTTCTAATTCCTAGGTCCTTAATCCACTTTGAGTTGAGTTTTTGACATAGGGAGAGATAGGGGGTTCATTTTATTTTGGTGCATATGGATTTCCAATTTTTACAGCACCCCTGTTGAAGAGGCTATCTTTTCTCCAATGTATATTTTGGCAGCTTTGTCCAGTATAACTTTATTTATATGGGTTTGTCTCTGTGTCTTCTATTCTGTACCATTGGTCTACATGTCTATTTTGGTGTTGATTCCATGCTGTTTCTGTTACCATAGCTTTGTAGTATAGTTTAAGGTCTGGTATTGTGATGCCTTCTTCACTCTTCTTGCTAAGGATTGTTTTGGCTATTCTTGGTCTCTTATTTTTCCAAATAAATTTCATGGTTACTTTTTTGATTTCTATGAAGAATGCCATTGGGATTTTAATTGGAATCACATGGAATCTGCACAGTGCTTTGTGTAGTGTGACTGTTTTGACAATATTAATTCTGCCTATCCAGGAGTATGGGAGATATTTCCATATTCTAAGGTTTTATTCAATTTATTTCTTTAGTGTTCCATAGTTTTCATTATACAGGTCTTTCACTTCTTTTGTTAAATTGATTGTCAAGGTTTTTTTGTTGTTTGTTTGAGGCTATTGTGAATGGAGTGATTTTCCTAGTTTCTATTTCAGAGGTTTTTATCATTGATGTATAGAAATGCATTTGATTTATGAGTATGGATTTTATATCCTGCTATTTTGCTGAATTTATTTATTATTTCTGGTAGTTTGCTGGTGGAATTTTTTGGATCCTCTAACTACAGGGTCATATCATCAGCAAATAACAATAGTTTGAGTTCTTCTTTTCCTATTTGTGTCCCTTTAATTTCTTTCACCTAATAGCTCTGACTAGAGTTTTAAGAACTATGTTGAATAGGAATGGTGAAAGAGGGCATCCCTATCTTTTTCCATGTTTTAGAGGGAATGTATCCAATTTTTCTCTATTTAGAATGATGTTGGCTTTGGGTTTAGCATAGATAACCTTTACAATATTGTGGTATTTTTCTACTATCCCTAATCATTTTAGTGTTTTAAACATGAAAGGGTATTGTATTTTGTCAAATACTTTCTCTGCAACAATTGATATAATCATGTGATTCTTGTCTCTAAGTCTATTGAGGTTATGAATTATGTTTATTGATTTCCGTATGTTGAACCAACTTTGCATCTTTGGAATGAACCCCACTTGATAATGCTGCATTATTATTTTATTATTTTTGTATGCAATTTGCCACAATTTTATTGAGAATTTTTGCATCCATGTTCATCAGGTATATTGGTGTGAAAATTTCTTTCCTCGATGTGCCTCTGCCTGATTTTGGTATTAGGATGATGCTAGTCTCAAAGCTTGAGTGTGGAGGGTGCCCTCCTTTTCTATTTTATGGAATAATTTGAGGAGCATTAGTAATAATTCTCCTTTGTAGATCTTGTAGAACTTGGCTTTGAATCCATCTGGTCTTGGGCTTTTCTATGTTGGTAGGCTTTCAATGGTGTCTTGCATTTCCTGCTTGAAATTAATCTGTTTAAATTGTTTATTTCCTCTTGGTTCAGTTTGAATAGTTCATGTGCTTCTTGAAATTTGTCAGTGTCTTTGAGGTTTTCTATTTTACTGGAGTATAAATTTTCAAAATAGTTTCTAATTGTCTTCTGTATTTCAATAGTGTCTTTCATATTTCTTCTCATCTCAAATTTTAGTAATTTGAGTTATCTCTCTTCTTTTTGTTAGGGTGGCTAAGGGTTTATCAATTTTATTTATTTTTTCAAGGAACCAGTTTTTTTAATCAATTTTTTGAATTATTCCTTTTGTTTCAATTTCATTGAATTCCATCCTGATTTTAATTTTTTCCTGTCTTCTAGTACATTTAGAGTTGGTTTGTTCTTCCTTTTCTAGGGCTTTGAGATTTAATATCAAGTCATTTTTTTGTTGACTTTTACTTCTTTTAATGTATGAGCTTAATGCAATGAACTTTCCTCTTAGCACTGCCTTCATAGTGTCCCAGAGATTTCAATAAGTTATATCAGAGTTCTCATTTACCTGTAAGAATTTTTTTTATCTCCTTTCTGATATCTTGTGTTATCCATGCATCATTCAATAGTGTATTTCTTTGTCTCCAGGTGTTGGAGTAGCTCCTATTTTTATTTTATTATTGATTTCTAATTTTATTTCATTGTGGTCAGAGAGAATGCAGGGTAGTATCTCTATTTTTTTGTATTTGCTAAGATTTGCTTTGTGGCATAACATGGTCTATTTGGAGAAGGATCCATGTACTGCAGAGAAAAAAGTGTATTTGCTTATTGATGGATGGAATATTATATATATTTATATACACATATATATATCTGTTAAATCTAAATTATTGATTATTTTATTGAGTTCTTATAGTTTATTTGTTTAGTTTTTGTTTGGATTATCTATTCAGTGGTGAGTGAGGTGTGTTAAAGTCACCCAGTATTATTGTGTTGTGGTCTATTTGATTCTCAAAGTTGAAAAGAGTTTGTTTGATTTTTTTTTTAAACTTGCCTGA
Organism: Geosciurus inauris; assembly: GCA_004024805.1. Lineage (NCBI taxonomy): Eukaryota > Metazoa > Chordata > Mammalia > Rodentia > Sciuridae > Geosciurus > Geosciurus inauris. Next base: position 76,338 of record PVHX01007367.1, on the reverse strand, counting down.
GTATTTTATCCTACATCATAGCAGGAAAGATTGATAGTTGGAGAAGTAAAATTAGTGCTTCAAATAAAAGCTGATCATTCACCTTTCTTGCAAAAAATCTATAATCTTATACTTCCTATCTTCTCTGTTTAAAATTGCAGTTATACATTCTATGTTCCTCTTTACAATATTGTTTATTATTACTCTACTCTGATATCATGATCTCTTCTTCTATGGTTGATAATATGTTTTTTTCCAATTCTATCAGCAAATTACATTAGTTTAGTTTAAAACAATTTGGATAACAATACAAGACAGTAAAATTAAGCTTTACTGGCCACTCAATGTACTGTAAAGTGTGCTCCCACAAACTTTCTCTTTATTTTTTTAAAGAAAAATTTAATCAATTAAAAATAATAATAACAAACTGCAAACATCCCTAAAGGCTTGTGCATTTATTGAAGAAGGTTAAAGAGTTTCTGAAAAATACATTAGAGGTTAAATACAATAGTGCAGAAAATAAAATAGCCTAGAGGAATTTAGGATGAGGAGGTCAGTTGATTTAACCTGATGTGTCAACTGCAGAGTTCAGGAGAGGGAAAAGCTCTTCACTGAAAATTTGCAGACATTATCATGAAGGCTAAATCTACAATTTCCATAATCTCATTTCAGGTTTTCATATCATTGTAATATCCAAGAGATTGATCTCATTTGAATTTTAATATTTTCCACTATGTAATATTATTTGTATAATTTGCTCCTATCAAATTTCACACTTTCAAATATAAGCTAATATTCCAGTTGTGAAATAAAAAATGGTAATAGAAAAAGTGACACATATAAACTAGGTGCAGTGGCACATGCCTATAATCCTAGCTCTCTGAGAGGCTGAGACAAGAGAATTGCAAAGTCAAAGCCAGCCTCAGCAACAGTGAGGGGCTAAGCAACTCAATGAGACCCTGTCTCTAAATGAAAAAACACAAAATAAGGCTAGGGATGGAGCTCAGTGTTTAAGTACCCCTGAGTTCAATCCCCAGTACCAAAAAAAAAAAGAAAAAAGAAAAAGTGACACATAAAAATGTTAATGTTAAGATGTTTGAAATAATTATATACCAAAAAAATAAAACTATTACCCATAATCATTCACATGTAAAAGATGAATTTCTTTGTTCAATACTTAGCAATATAGTTGTTGTTTGTAATGTACAGAAAATTTTGAGAAAATCGATATACAGAAGAATGACTCAAAAATATTAATGTGAAAAATTAAAAATTTTACATTCACAAGCCAATCATACCAGTATTTTTAAACACCAATACTGCTATAATATCTTAACAGGTCAATGATAATACTAGAAATATATTTATGAAATTATTCAAAAGAGTAAAAATTCAAAATCTTTTTATTTCATTGTCATTGTTTAAAATGTTGTCCATGAAAAACATTTTAAAAGGAAGAGGAGGAAGGTTTGTTAAGTTGGGAAGAACTTCAGGCTTAGCAGACATTAATATCATCAATTATTCAGTAGATTAGAATTGATCTAACTTCCTTTATTTTCTTCTCTTTGAAATGGGTATAACTTTGAACCATTATAAAAAAGAACAGATACACTAACAGAAATCAAACAGGCAAGGGTATTTTTCATGAAGAACCTAGACAAGAATGAAAAGAAAAAAGAAAACATGAAATGTAATTTAGAAATATTCAAGATGAGCCTGGTGCAGTGGTGCAAGCCTGTAATCCCAGCACTTTCGGAGGCTGAGACAGGAGAATCACAAGTTCAAAGACAATCTCAGCAACAGCGAGGTGCTAAGCAACTCAGTGAGACTCTGTCTCTACATAAAACACAAAATAGGGCTGGGGATGTGGCTCATTGGTCAAGTGCCTCTGAGTTCAATCTCCAGTATCAAAAAGAAAGAAAAAAGAAATATTCAAGGTGATTGTTTAAAAAATAAATTTTAAATAGTTCAATTATTTTGTATTATAAAGTGTTTTTTTCTTTTTATAAAGGATTATAATTATTCTCCAATGAACAAGATAAAATATCTGAAATTTGTTAAAATTATTTGATTGGAATTAAGCAAATATTTTATATTGCGACCTGCTTTAAATCCTTTATTATTTCCTTATTTTTTCAGGTAGTTTTTAATACTCACATACATAAATATTTTATTGAAACATTCTTTTTAGTAGGCAAAATAATGATGCCCCCCAAGATATTCACACTCTAATCCCTAAAACCTGTGAATACTTAAACTGACAAAGAGGTAATCAAGTTTCACATGGTGTTAAATTGGTATCAATTGATCTTAACATGGGTAGATTATCCAGATTTATCTAGGTGAGTCGATGTAATCATAAGGGTTCTTTAAAATGTAGAAGAAAGAAATAGGAGAGGAAGTTAGGCTGATGTAATTTGAGGAGAAGTTGACCTGATGTACTTGGCCTGGAAAATAGAAAAGGTTAGTGAACCAAGGCATGCAGGCAGCTTCCAGAAGTGGAAGAGAATAAGGAAATGGATTGGTCATTAAAGCCTCTAGAAAGGAATGCCAATTTTTTTATACTGATTTTAATCCAGTGAAACCTACTTTAGACTTTTAACCATCAGAAATATAAAATAATTCTCTCAGTAAACTTAAAAATAATGGATACAAATAAAATGCTGAGCTTAAAAACTGGAAAAAAATGAATCTCTGTTGTTTAAACTGCTAAATTTATAGCAATTTTTTACAGCAAGTATAGAAAACTAATAGACTATCTCTAAGAAAGAAGAAACTCTCTGCTACACATAGCAAGAAGTTAAATAGTGTATGACCAAGCCATAGTATTCAATTAAAATTAATGTTTTTCATGAATTCTTGATACCAAAAGAATAATATATATAAATATATATATAAGTTTTATATATATATATATATAAATTATTCCAATTACATTAAGACTGAATGTATGACCCTTAGTTGCAAACACAGAAATAGACTTGAAGATTTTTAACAAAATAGTTTCTAGATGACACTTGGGTAACTCATGAACAGATAAGATATTTAGTCAGTTTCAGAAAATATATAAGAATTAAGAGAAATTAGACAACAAGGATAGAAAATCATACTATGAAAGATTCGAGTTTGGATGCCACTTACAGCAGGGCCACAGCTGGACTGTACCAGCCATTCCATCATTCCTCTTGAATACTAACCACCATCCTTGTCTCAATGAGAACTTTCTCACTTGCTCTAGAGTCACTGAAACACTGTTCAATATTGAAAGTTTCAGGTATAAATATCTGGGAAGTCAAACCTACTGTCCATACACATACTTTAGATTCCAGGCTTGTGAAGAAATAGGAACAGATTGATTTGAGATTATTGGAAGAAGTTTGGTCCCTGATTTCCTCCAATACTCACAGAAAGAGAATTCCTTTAAAAAATACACACCTTTTAACTTATAAGTATTTCATAATAATTTGTTATAAATATTAGTATCCCATTGTACAGGGAATAAAACTGAGGGTCAGATTAATGTTAAGTAATTTTAAATAAATTGAGGGTCAGATTAATGTTAAGTAGTTTTTTTTTTTAATTTTTTTAGTTGTAGATGGACACAATATTTTTATTGCTTTATTTATTTTTATGTGGTGCTGAGGGTCGAACCCAGTGCCTCACTCATGTGAGGCAAGCACACTACCACTGAGCCACAACCCCAGCCCAATGTTAAGTAGTTTTAAATAAAGTTTAAGTAGTAGACAGAAACACAAATACAATCTTGAGATGTTTCTTATTTTCTTTCTAGGATGCCTAAATTCCAGCATACATATAATGTACCTTCATAGGAAAATGACTCTTTTAATCCTAATAATAATTAAAAGCAATTATTGATATCAGAATGACATACATGATATCTTCAACCAAGTAAATTTTTGTAATTGAAAATAATTTTGAAATTATATTTTAGATATTATACTTTTTTGAGTGGATGCACTATCTCATGGTATCAAGATGACCAACACAAAAAGACTTCTTAATCTTATTAGATAATTGAATTTCATTAACCCCAAGTCCTGATACTATTAAGAAAAATCTTCCCTGGTCAATAGAAGGTAAATATTTTCTGTGTACTTAAAGATCAATTCTCTACCAAAGTTTTATCTTCTCTTTGTATATTCATTTCCAAGATCTGTGTACAGAGATAGAAGATCATTGTCTACATGAGACCTTCAGTTCAAGGAATGTGAGGGTACTATGTTGTTTCATGCACGTCCTAGAACTGACTATATTTTGGGTCCTTATGGACACTGGTATACATTAGATGTGGATTTTACCCCAAAGGCTTAGATTTTAATTGCTCATTCCCCAATGTGGCACTATTGGAAGAAGGTGGAAACCTGCAGAGTGGGGCATAGTGGAACATTTTTCAGGTCTTTAACTGTACACCCTCAGTGGTCTCTTCCTCTTCGTTTATTTTACATTTTGGGTATGTGGTGAACAGCCTTTGCTCTATAATTTGCTTCTGCCATGATGAATTACCTCATCACAAGTCCACATTGGAGCTAGTCCAACATAGCCTAAATACTCCAAACTGTGAGCCAAAATAAACCTTTGATCTATACAAATCAATTGTTTTGAATATTTTGTTACAATAGCAGAAAGTTGACTAACTTATGGTCTTTAAATGTTCACTTACATTCATATAACAGATTAGAGTTAATTTGAATTAGAAACTGCATAGTTAAAATATAACCTATGTTATCTATTTTATATATAAAACATTTTTTATACATTTCCATTTTGTCTACTTCATAGTCTGGACTAATTTTCAAAATGTATGCTTTACATAGGAATAATTAACTGTAACTTCTGATAATCCCCATTAGATTCCTTGCAAACAAATATGCATTCTTTAATTTGTTTTCTTATGCTTCTGTCAAATTCACTTTTTAAAGCATATGTAATGGACTGTAGCCAATATAAAAATTACTGAAGCTAAAATACATTCACATGAAACACTTTTAGTTAATCAGTCTTTTGGAGCTCTTAAAACACAGGCTTCTATAAAACTGCATCACATTTAAATGTTGATTGCATCATATGTACTCCATACTCATTGTTTTACATGAAGATTGATTAGTTTCTATTGCAGTACAGAATGAGATTCAAATTTATAATTTAAATGAATGCAGCTTCTCTTACATTGTATCTACTTGAAGTAAGTGCCTACCCTCATGCATAAAATCTTCCTTAAAGATAGGATTGCATTTCTGTGTCTACTGAGGGGCATCATGTCATTAAAATGAGGGTCTTGGGAATAAACAAAGTAGAACAAAACTAATCATTGCAATATTAACACAGATCTTGGAGTTTTGTAAAATAGGAAACCCATAATGCAAACAATTATAAAACAAAACTTTAGCTTAATAGTACTCATTTTCAGTAAAGCACAATTTTCTAGAATGTGTAGTTTGGGGTGTAGGACCAATGAGGTCAATAACACTTTAACCAGTCAATCCTCAAAAACATTCAAGAAACAATATCCAGAAGTGTTATTAGGGATGTTAAGAACAAATAGCACTCAAATAGCAAAGAATCAATGAACTATTTGACATAAACATCTTCTTCCTTGTTTATAATACTCTGGTTAATCATTGTTAACATAAATGTTGAGAGACATGATGCCAAGAAATGAATCATATCATATCATACAAGGATAGTCTCTCTTGGATGAAATGCATTCTCATAATAAGTCACAGAATGCGATTTACATACACTTCTTCTATATTGCCATATTATAAATTAGATTTCTAACTTATGATGTATTACAAAATCTAGTACAAAAATATACATAAAAGGAACTTGGAAAATATGATATAATGATTAGTGAATGTGGGCTGATTGAAATTGCATATTCTGAAATCTATATTAGAGATACCATACTGTAACCTTCACAATATTTGACTGTGATACTAGTTCACAAACCCATAACAACTCTTTCTAGTTATTATCTCTGTAAGAGGGAAACTGTAGTAATGATAAACATAGTGAAGAAATATCATTCATATTTTAAAAGTTGGAAAATGATTTTCTGTACATTTGTTTAAGAGCAAAATTGTCATTTACTTGCTTCTTTTTTGAAAAGAACTTGTTTTCATTTGTGGTCACTTACAGCAATGAAATATAATAGACTCATATTTAATTCTAAAAGAAAATTATATTTAAATTGCACAAAAAATTTACTATTCTTGGAAATCATCATTATTTGACAGAATTTAAGCTTGTTTATTATATGGATAAAGGGGTGATTTTCTACCAATAGTAAGGAATGAATTTTATATTAGTAGAAACATAGATTTAATATCAATATTGATAAATACAGTTGTGTATTTTATTCTATGAAGACTGAATATTTGTTTTTATTTGAAATAAAAATAATTCTAATTTTAGTTAGATAATACTAGCTAAAGAGTTCTAAGAATATTATAATATTAATATTATATTCACACTATATAGTTCTATGTATACAAACATGAATATTTCTATTATATGTATGTAGGCATATAGCTGTCATCTAATATTTAGGAAATGCTTATAATTTGGTAGGCTTGATTATAAGATCTTTCAATACATTTTTTGAAAAAATTGAACTGAAAGACCAAAATGAACAAAGTAACTAATATTAATTTATTCTTTCAAAAAAGAAAAGTAGTTTAGATTTTTTCGTTACTGGTACAAGTTTGTTCAATTAGAAATTATAGGAGCTGGATTCTAAACTCATGTTTCATTAATATATTTGTCAAAATAAAATGTAGATGTATTTATCTTCTATAATTCTAATATCATACATGCTCTTTCTTTTCTTTATTTCATGTATTTAGCAGGATCTCATTTTCTGAGAGGAAAATTTTAGCAATAGGATGAGAATAAAAATATAGCTGTGATTATTTAAAGGCAAGATAAGAAGTGAAAGCTCCCTACATGCATAAGAAATCAAGATCTTATAGACATCAGTCTTCAATATACTTTTTTTTGAGAATGAAAGTCTATGAAGAGGAAAGCAGTAAGATCTGCAAGAAAGAGAATTGTTGAATGAAGAAAATGTGGAAAATGAAAGGAAAATAATTTTTTTTGGAAATGATAAAAGAAGTTAGCCTAGGAAATCCTAGGAAGATAATGAGAGGACAGGTAAAGTATCAGAAAATTTAGATGGGGATATATATTATCAGAAAAATGAAGCAGAGGAAAGAGAAGCATTTTGGATTTGAAACATACTAATAATTTACATCAAGCAAAAGTGAAAGGCTTGGTCTACAACCTAATTAAATAAATAGAATAACATTAACAGCACTCTGTCATTTTAAGTCATTTTAGTTGTATATTGAATATTTACTTTCTGAGATATTAATTCATTTAATCTATCTGCCATATTTTCCTTAGTGACATGCATAGAGATTGTCAAATGCTGAGACTTTTACTTATCTAATTAGATCTTAATAACTACTCAAATAAAAACCTTTATTTTTGTTTGCAGTATAATGCATTTTTAAATATTGCACACAATCCTGTCATTTACCCAGGCATGCCAACTCTGTGCTTGCATAGATAAAAAGGATTTTTTTTTAAGGTGTAGAAAATTTAAAGTTAACAGTGATCTAAATACTCTTCAAACAAAGCTGTATTTTATAGTGGAATGACTAGCTCTGTCAAACAATTGTTTTCAACAAAATAGAAAATTTCTATAGAGTCCAATATTTTAAAGCATTAAGAAAAAGGAAGCATACTTTCTTAAATGTCAGGATTATACTATTTATTTGTTGTTGTGAAAAAAAGAACTTGCCATCAATATACTCACATATTTGAAAGGGAGCACTCTAAATCTAGAAAACTCAAAATTAATAGTTTTAAATATCCTTTCAACTATTTGTTTTAAATAAAATTTTAAATAATAATGTTATGAAAACAACACAGTGAATTCCACCACCATCTAAATCCATGAGAAAGGGACTCTAACTAGAATAATACATATTCCTTGCCTGTATAATTATATCAACATGTATTCTGCTATCATGTATGATGGAAAAGAACCAATATAATATAATGATAAAATTTTCTGTACATTATAACCTTTAAAAATTAAAAAAAAAAACCTTTTTCTTCAATTTGACAACAATGTTTCACAAAAATAGCTGTGTTCAAAGAAATGGAATATCAAAATAGGATTTAATTACAATAATATATTTATGAATAGTTAAGATAATAATATTGCAATAATGTCCATTTCCTGTGATAGGAAATTTGTTATCTAAAATCACATATCAGAAATCTCAGAGATTTTCTAAAAAATAATTTTATATGACTTAAAGCAGACATTTACAAAAAATAATATTCTAATTCTACCAGATATTCATTTAATCCTACAGATACAAAAATAGTTTAAATAATTCTGAAAAAATAAAAATTAATTTCAAATATATTGCTCTTCTTATGGAAGGATTCTAACAAATGTTATATGTTTTTCCTCAACAAGGAGCTTAGTTTTTGCCTATTTTTATTCCATTTTAATGACATTTTTATTCCTCTCAATAAATATAATGAATGTGTGGAGCATAAAAACTAATTTTTTAAAAATCTTTTCTTCTTATTCTATATTATCTTGATAATTATATAGGAAAATTTAGAATTTAATATAGACCAGATTGCATTGCCTCTTAGCAATCAATTTGCAATACATAATTGGGCTTTTATAATTTTGTAGCTTATAGTTTGTAATAACTCATGTTTTTTTACAATAGTAAGTAAGTATACAACTAAATAATATTAATCTAAAATCAGGTTGAAAACAAAAATTAAAATAAGGTTAAAATTAATACACTAAACTATGAGAAAATGTGATTAGTGAATAAATTCTAACTCAGGAATTTTAGGTTGTAACCTGTTTTAGAAAGAGAAGTCAAGAAAAAAATAAAAATTTAGAATTCCCACATTTCCAGAGTATGTATAGTGTATTATTTTCCATACAAAGTTCAGTATGCAGGGCAATGATTTTAGTTAATGAAGGGAAAAGTCTTTAACAGTGTCAAATGAAGTTGTCCTGTCTGAATCTCAAATTCATTATTGTTTAAAACTGCAGATTTAATTATTTATTATTATTATTATTATTATTATTATTATTATTATTATTATGCTTTTGAATTATTAGGAGTATCACTGAAACATGAATTCCTTGGTCATGAATTGAATAATATATTTGAATCTTTTAATGTGGATTGCTATAGATCTGGATTCTTCTCCTTTCATTTCTCCTCCTTTTCTCCTCGTCCTCCTTCTCTTTGTCCTCTTTCTCCGCTTCCTCCTTCTGCCTCTCCTCTTTCCTTGTAATTTGGATCTTTTCACAGTCTTTACATTCTGGATATGGGGGTCTGTGAAATATCTGGAATCTAATTTTATGTTCATTTAAAAGAGAACAGCTTCAGGTTTTTTCCACCTCCTCCAATGTATTAAAGACTTCTTGCAAAATAAGGGATTGCTGGAGGAAATGTAGTATGCTTTCAAACATTTTCCACTTAATGAAATTGAAGATTTTAAGTCCCATGTAAGTACTTTTTATGTATTTAGAAATACATGTGAAAAATACTCTTTCTATTTCTTTATCTGGATTACAGAAGAGTAATCAGCTAGAATTTTCATCCAGTATGCCCAATCCAATGAGTCTAACTGACATCTTTGTCAACTCTATGAGATGTTCAGACAGAAGCCAGTATAAAATGATATCTCTGACCTCTAGCTATTTATAACCAATAAAAGCAAGTAATAATGAAATTCATACTTTATATTTCGTGTAATGCATTTAATATAGTAGATTGACTTAGTTGACATATTTACCTTATATTTAATGAGTGTTACCTTCTTAAAGACTCAAAATCATACACAGTGGTTAATACAAACAAATATTCAAACTTTGAATTTTTTAGGGGCATTCATAATATATAGGAAATATATTTAAATTAGAATCAAAAGAAGAACAATTAGACAATCAGAAAGAAATTAGGTAATGTTGCTCTCCTGGAGTTGTTTGTAAGCAGTGATGGAAGATTTTTAAAAATGCAGCACAGAATGTTAAGGGAAATATCCAATTATAGCAGTTACAAGGAAAATTATTACTAATGATAAGACTAAGAAGAAACCAATTTTAGAGAGTATTTCATGAAGAACTAAAAACACATATCCAATCAGGAGGAACACTGTCTTTGCTCTATGTACACAGATTGTGAGAATGGGCCTCAAAAGATTAATCAAAATTTCAGACTTGCATTTTTGTAGGAAGAAAAAGAACCATTGAAAATGTCTTTAAAAGGACTTTTCAGTATTAAGAGGAATAAAATAAATTGGTGATTGTTTTTCATGAGTGTAAAATAACTACAAGAATTGCAGAATTCAAAAACTCACAAAATAACTTATTATAAATAGACATCATTAAAAATCACATCAAACAGTTGTTACAGATATTTATACACTATGAAATACAAAATATTGCCCACAACACAGTAAATATGAATGTGATTGAGTGGTTAATATTTTGAAGTATCAGAGATACTAATGATATTTAAGCTCTGAGAGAGCAAATTTTGTCTCCACTCTTTTACTTTTAAGTTAATAAGGACAGGCAGGGAGGTGGGATGATAGGGTGGAGAACTCTGCATTGAGATTTGTGTGGCACTTAACAGTTCCATAGGCAGCATGTGGGCTCCTCCTATACTTCTACATCCTACATGCAGAAGCTCACTGAAAGATAAGACTGATACAACTGCAATATCCTCTTTACTCCTTCTTCACTTATATCTATAGTAAATTTTTTCTTATTAGTGTGTCATTTCCTGAACATATTTTACAAATTAGACCCCATTATACTATTTTTACTTATATCCTTTGATTAAATCTTTAAAATAGCAAATCTTGATGTATATAATACACATTTATCTTTTACAGTTTTTTTGTTTCTTTCTATAGAGTCCAATTTCTATTTAGTATCATTTCCTTTCAGTCTGAAAAATATATAAACATATCTTATAGTGTATTCCTGTATATTTTGAGAAGCTTTTAGTTACCTGAAAAGACATTTTGAAAGATATTCTTATTGGATGTTGACTTATTGACAAGCTATTGCTTTTTTCCTGTAAGATTTCCATTAACTACTTTATTACCTTCTAATATTTTTATTTCTGGTGTACTCAGCTGTCAATCTTAGCTATGATACCTTGTATATAATATGTCATTTTTCCCTTTATGCTTTCAAGAATGTCTCTTCATATTTACCTATTTGATAACTGTGAGTAACCTCCAGACAATTTCTTACTGCATACAATTGATTCCTCTTTGGTGACTGGCTCCATAAGGTTCAATCACTTTTACAATCCCAATAATTGAAAATGTCTTTTTCTGCTCAACAGTACTGCCATTCTCCAATTAGATTCTAGCTCCTTTCACTGTGGTTAGAAAGCTGTCTACAGGAAGAGAGCTAGTATGATCATGAAACTTGATTCTTATATTTCTATATTCTAAAGACTTAAGATCTTAAAAAGTGTCTGTTGTTCAAGGACTGTAAAACATTTTGCTTTCTACCTTTCTACAGTATTATGGTTTATTTATTATGCTTATTATACCTAATCTGATTACAATTGCTGGATAGATGCTGGGAGCAGAACTTCCATCTATCTATCATCTGTTTTATATCTCTATAATATTTCCTTGGATTTTAAACCTCATCCTTATGTACTGACAGTAGGGTCAATAATGTCTAGGCTGATGTCTGTGATAACTTGATAGGAGAAATTAAACTAATAAATAAGGAGGAAAATGTCCTTATTTCTATGTAATATGACAATATACAGAGGTGCTTACATCAGGACAAGCTTAGTGGGACATGGAGTAGGGACCCTAAGGAGGTAGTTCAGGCCTATGATTGGAACACAGAAGCCAGCTGAGTACCTCTTCAATGCTTAGATGATATCTAAGATCAGTACTCCACTCTGCCTTTTTCCTGGGAAAGGAACAATAGAAATTGTCTAGATTAAAAGGAAATTAATCTAAATTTTTCTCATTAAATCATTGTTGAGCAGAATCAGATTGCACAAGCCAATTTTCCTGGTTTAACAACACCTGTATAATTTGAACAAATTAAAATAGCAACTTGAAAAACAATTATGGATAGCTAAGAGCAATGACTTCAACAGTTTAATTTTCTTATTTCCACATTAATTAGATAATATACAAATTATTTTAAAATATGTTTTATGCATACATTTTAAGGTGTATTACAAAATGACCTAATTACTGGTTCTAGGAGATCAACAAACCAAATTAAAATATAACAAGAAATAATATTATTTTATTTAAATATAAATATTTGACATAGTTTTCTATAAACTTAAATAGGAATAGTAAAACAAATTATTTTTATGATTGTTAGGTAATTGGTATTTTACACAACTTACTTAATTTTAAAACTACCCTGTAGCTTATGCTTTACTAACCTTCTTACATATAAATGTGCAGGGTTATTGTGGGAACTGGCGAGCCCTGTTGTTATGAATATTGATTTTGAATTTTAAACATTTAGAGGTAAAATTTTCTGTTTTTTGTTCTATCTTTATGATTTGATTATATTGCTTTATCAATCCAAACCCTGATTTTCTCATGTTTTTAAAATGCCCTAAAATTAATGGGAAAAAAAAATCAAAATCACCAGTAAAAGGAAAATATTTTTTAATTACTGAAAAGTAGTTGTCTATCAAGTCCATATGTTCTATGCCTGCCTTCATTTGCAAACTTTAGGCAAAAGGCAGAAGTTAGTTAGTTGTCCACATGTTCTGAGTTCAAGGGATTGTGCTGGTGCTGCACTCATGCAAGTCTCCAGACAGAATTTGAGCTCCTTACTGGCCTCCAACCACCTCATTCGTTACCAGAACAGCCTAAAGAGATTTTTATAAATTGTGTAAAGCAAATACCACAATGATAGTTCATAATAATTAGCCATTTCAACATATTGGTTTTTGTGGCCATTGTATTATTATAAGATGAATACATGTGTAACGTGTGTGTTATTAATTAAAAGTTTGCCACATTTTACTTACTTTTTAGGCCTCAGATTTATGCATCTTTGGATGTGTTATAGTCTGGGCATAAACAAACGCATTTGAGCCAGCAAGTTGTCCTGATGCTTCCTACTTTCTCTTTCAGATTTTAAAAAAACATAAGGCACACTTCAATATTTGTCAGCTTAAACTTGTTTTATATTATATTGATGTAACTTAGGAAGATTTGTCTATTTTGTTATATTGCAGAGTGATGTTTTCCATTATTTTATAGGTATTTAAAAGGTTTCCCTAGAGCTAACTGTGAACTGAATTGCAAAATTGCATTGTTAAACCAGAGACTGATGATGATTTTAACTACTTTAGGTTTGGGACATATTTTAGATATCCGGTATATTCACATGCCAGACTTTTGTCAAATCAAAAATGGTCTTTTAAAATGTTTATTAGTTTCAGGTTTGAAACTATTAGCTAAAAGTTTAATTTTTTTATTAGTATTCCCACTACCAAAATAAGTCCTACATCTTTACAAATAATCAGTACTAATATTAATCAAATAAGTAATTATATATCAAACAAAAATTATGTACTTATTCATCCATTTACCAATATAGCTTGCTGATTTCTTGAGGGATTATCAAAATACTTATTTTTAAAAATTAAATTTAAAAAATATGCCAATAGAAGTGAAAATTTCTACTTTCTTCTTGTCAGTAAAAAAGTAACCCTCAGAACAGCTATTTAAATACAAAGAGTGAGAAATTCCTTATTTTTATTTAACTTTTCTTATATCTATGTTTCTATCAAATCAGATGATAAATTGTGATATCTTCAATAAGTATGTGAAAACATAAACATGCTGAAAATAAATCTTTTCAGGATCAAATTTCCATTTGAAATACTTTTAACATTAATAATTGTTTCAATAAGTGCCTGAAAGGCAATTATTCAACACTTAACAAAGGAGTACCTATTTTTCTAATCACTTGAGATACATGAGACTATGACACAATTTTTATTTTTTTAATTTAATAGGTAAGAGGATGGGCAAAAATAATTTCAGAGCAATATAACTAATGTTTTATGTATTAAATGCTCTGAGAATACAATAGAATAATTAAAGTTGCAAGGGAAAGTGAATGAAGAATTAGAGTGAATGACATTGAGGCATGTTCTGAGGCACAGATATCAGTTCAATGGAAACCAACAGGATGTGCCAAAGGGCTTTCCAGACAGAAGAAAGGGATGCTGCAGAGATAGAAAGGTGAATGTGATAATCAAAAGTTGGTGATTAATTAAGAATTCTGGAGCATAGAGCACTTAGATTAAAGTTTGAGGACATTTGGGGTAGAAACAGAGTACTGAAATTCAGACAAGATTAAGACAAATTCAGGTTTAGAAATATTTGCTGACACTGCATCATGAAAGGGCTTTCTTTGCCATTCAAAGGATTTTAACTCTGATCCTGTAGATAATGGAAAGTCATGTGAGAAATAATTTGTAAAGTTGTATGAGCAAAATATATTACAATCTAAAAATATTGAAAAATAAATAACATTATCATTACTTTTATCTGTCTATATTTTGAAAGGAGAAAACAGTAATATCAATTTCTTTTAACATTCTCAACAATCCACTCCCTTTTTCCAGGTATAAGTATGGAAAAAACACACAGGCGTAAGTATGTTCCTTCTTGTGAAAGTTCTTTATTATCATACTATATGATTTCCATTTGTGACCACTGCTTGTTTCAAAGTTTGTGTGCATGCTCCAAAACAGTGACTAATAGGCTTCAATGAGTTCATGTGTATGCATAAGAAGGAAATTTTATTTTCATTAATATGTTATAGTTGTACATATTATGGTGTGGAGCATAATATTTCAATATATGAATTATCTTTTATCATTTCTTTAATAGTCACATTCAATTATCAGTTTTATATATATATAATCAGTTGATATATCAGTATATGTCAGTTATTTATATATATATTTATATATATATATTTTTTCTTTTTGCTTTCTGGACTTCTAAAATAGTTTTATGACATAAGAAAAAGACAACTTCACCAGATATAAAACAATGATTCAAAATAAAAATCATCTTGAGATATCCAATTAATTTTGAATTTCTTACTAATTAATCCCAGGATCAATAAGTAAAAAAATGAGTTTACAGCATTGGTTTAAGTGGTAGATCCTAGTTACCATTGGAAAATATGTCTCTTGGTATTTGTTGGAGATAAATGCACTATAGATAAAACTAGGAATCTCATGTTTACTCTATCATATTCTCACTTTCAGTTCTAAATTGTGATGCATTATATATCCTTTTCTAAAGGCAGAACAATCAGAAAGAGAACCCCTGTTCAGAAGCATTAATGAGCATTAGAAGTAAGAATTCTGAATCTTGATAGGTACTTAACAAGTAGCTGCTAGAAGAAAAACATAAAAGTATTCTACATTTCCAATTTTGCAATAGTCTTTCTGGGGAGGGAAGATACTTGGGATTGAACTCAGGGGCACTCGAACATTGAGCCACATCTCCAGCCCTATTTTGTATTTTATTTAGAGACAGGGTCTCATTGAGTTGTTTTGTGTCTCACCATTGCTGAGACTGGCTTTGAACTTGTGATCCTCTTGTCTCAGCCTCCTGAGCTGCTGGGATGATAGACATGCATCACTGCACCTGGTATAGTCCTTATTCTTGAGTAATTATTTAGATGGTGAGTTCATCTTAGATAATGTTAACATTGACTTCATAATTTGTTGATTCTCACAATGAGTGAAATGCAAAAATCACTTTGAAGAATAGTATTAAAGAAGCACATCATTAGTAAATTTTAAACAAAAACAACACCAAGATATTCCTACCTATATACTAGAATAGAAAAAAAAATGCAAAATACTGAGAATTTCAAATTCTTTTGTTAAAATTTTTAAAATTTGTTCTCATTAGGTATACATGACAATAGAATGCATTTTGACAAATCATACATAAATTACGTATTTTTATTTTTCTGGTTGTATATGTTGTAGAATTATACAGGTTGTGTAATCATATATGCACATAGGATAATAATGTCTGATTCATTCTACTATCCTTCCTATTCTCATACCCTCTTTCCTCTCTTCATTCCCCTCTGTATAATCCAAAACACCTGTATTCCCATCCCCCTATTTTGAATTAGCATATGTATATTAGAGAAAATTTTTAGCCTTTGGTTTTTTGGGATTGGCTTATTTTTCTTAGCATAATATTCTCCAGTTCCATTCATTTACTGGTAAATGCCATAATTTCTTTCTTCTTTAAGGCTGATTAATACTCCATTGTGTATATATGCCACAATTTATTAACCACTCATCTGTTGAAGGGCACCTAGATTGGTTCTATAGTTTAACTATTGTAAATTTAGCTGCTATAAACATTGGTGTGGCTGCAACACTGTATATGATGATTTTAAATCCTTTGGGTATAAACCTAGGAGTGGGACAATTGGGTCAAATGGTGGTTCCATTCCAAATTTTCTAAGGAATCTCCATATTGCTTTCCATAACGGTTGAACCAATTTGCAGTCCCACCAGCAAAGTAGACACTTTGTTTTTTTTTTTTTTTTTTTTTTTTTTTGGTACTGGAGATTGAACCCAGGGGCACTTGACCACTGAGCCACATCCCCAGCCCTATTTTGTGTTTTGTGTAGAGACAGGGTCTCACTGAGTTGCTTAGCGCCTAAGCCATTGCTGAGGCTGGCTTTGAACTTGCGATTCTCCTGTCTCAGCCTCCCTAAGTGCTGGGATTA